>DWMX01000570.1:0-24041 GCA_018246375.1 Byasa alcinous | reverse complement strand
AAGGGAGGGGATGTCGTAACGTCGTTTCGCTATAAATAGCGGATGACTGTGATTCTCGCTACATTCGTGCTTGGGCAGTGTGCGGGGTGTGAGCTCTGACTGGTGACGTGTGAATGTGAGAGGTATGACATATTGAATTTATATTTGAATTGATGTGTCTCTAATAATTATTTAATGCGATGTTAGATGGCGATTCTTTTGTATCGGCTTGTAGTACAAGCTTGCCATTTACCTCATGTAGTAATGAAGTACCCTCGTTGCGTGATAACTGAAATAACCTATTAGTATCATGCATCTGTCATACCTCTCTCATTTACACGTCACTAGTCGGAGCTCTATAAAATCCCCTCCCTTTTTCACTTTCAATCTCTTAAAATCAATACACCTACTATTTTACTAACAAAATGTCGGTAATCACAATTATTTTTCTCAATATCTAACACTTTACAGAGGTGGCAATGATAAAACGTGATTGCAAATTTTCATAAATTTAAAATACTGCGTACTGAAGGACAAAGGACACGTTTAAACTGCTAAGATGCAAACAGATAATAATAAATGCTAAACGCTGCTATAACAACGAAAATGTCAACAATGCTTCTACCGCGAATATGTGGAAATTATTTAGATCATTAGCTATTTCCTGGGCCCATCTCTACAGAATTCAGTTAGCCACTAACACCAGATGATTTAAAGCGACCACTATTGACTCTGCTACACCACAAACTATTGCTTCTATTGCATCGATTCAATCACCATCTATACACTATTTTGAATTAAATCCAGTATCCAAAGACGAGATCCATAAGTTTGTGTTAGCTATCAACTCTACGGCTGCGGTTTGCGAAGGTGTTAGCTAACAAACTATATGTCCAATCCTTGAGTTCCTGCTCCCTTCAATTACAAACGCTATAAACTAAATAAACACAAGAAGGACATTGATTATTGGACACTTGTACATCCGAATAAAACAGAACACAACAATTGATTCGTCGTTTGTCTATGAAGTTGTAGAAGCAAGGTTTACTCAAAAATGACGGATCGTGCGCATATCTCTGGTGTATAAAAATTTTGTTAATAACGACCAGCACAGTATATAACACAACGTCCGTACAATACGGGCTCTGACGACCTATTTATTCTTTTTGCTACTTCCGAGCACTCGCCTTTTATAGTCGATCGCTGGGCGACCGACGAAAATGTATGAAGACTCCTAGCAATACATTATAACATACATTCACATAAACAATTTTTTTTTTAGATCTTTGTTTAACTTTTTAATATGATGCTTTGTCCAAGATTATTGATTAGAAAATATGTCTTTTGGAATTCCTGGCATCTCCACTTAAGTAGTTGCATTAAAGTCAACCACAGTTGTTCATAAATTTAAACCTGACCCGTGTTAAAAATTAGAAACGTTAAATCTTAGCTTGATTCGCAATAGCAATTACACGGTATTAACGTTAAGTTTAGATTCTTTAATTGTATGTGGTACTTAACTTAAATAACTTGTCACTTATTATTGCGAATCTATCACAGAAAAACTCTAACATTTAAATTATAACTTAATGTTGTTACATGATTGTATAAATGTCCATCATGGTTGTCGATTAACATACAATCTGTTTTGAATATAATAATGTCCAAAATTAATAAAAAAAAATATTTCGAACTATGTTAAAAAAAATATAACGTGCTTATAAGCAACTTTGTCTTAAGAATTCTGTTAATGTTCTCAGACAATTGATGTTTAGATTCGTAAAGTATAATGAAATGGTTGCAAGCTTTTCCAGGATGTGCGTTTCGAAAGAGATCACGGGGGCCCTCTCTTTGCAATGAAGATGACCATTAAGCAACTAAAAAGTTTTTGTTTTTTATCCCCACGCTCCCATAACAATAAAAGGGTAAAATTAAATGACAACATTTGTGTTATAATTATATTTAATATAAACTTGTACATTGCTTGATTATCCGCTTGCTGGTTGGCGAGCGATTTATTTCTATTGTAAAGTAAATAGTTGTGTTATTTTGTCTGTGCAGTCTGAGCATTTAAACGTTATAAGTACTTAGGGCTGCGGGCAATGTTGCGCGCGCGCATCCTCTTTGTCGATAATAATAATGGCTATGTACTTGTAATGACTGATTTGGTTTTATAACTGATTTTATACTATCGCGGTGAACTGTAAAACTTGAAAGTCATATTTAGTATCACGCATCATGATTTTAAGGAAAATTGTCAAAAATGCGTGAAACATACAAAGTGAAGACTTAAGAAAGTCATATTTATGCGAAGAGTTTATAATTAACGTAGACGATATCAAAGATGATTCCGCCATGGGATCGTACTATAGATTTTAAGGATCGATATATTTTTTTCTGTTTATTATTAAAAAACGATTACTTTTATATTCTTACTAATAAAAAAAGCTTAACTTTTAATTTTGCTTTTAGGGTCGCGTTTATCGATAATAATGTAGTTTTTGGCTCAGACTACACGGACAAATTATCACAACGATCTCCATTTAATCCTGTGAAGAAAACTTTGGACACAGCTTACAGCTAAGTTGGAGCCTGTAGATAAAATTTATGGTTTCCTAATGAAGGGCGTTATTAACCACCGTTTACAAAGTTGCGTTGTGATAAGACGGTGCGTCTCGTTATTATAGTCCAACCCTAGGTAGATCTTAGGTTTGCGACTTAGAAAATATTGCATCTGGTCTGTCATTACTTGTAATGTAAAGTACAAAACATTTACATTATTTATAATGTTGATGTTTTATTGCATCTCCAGTATAATTCGTAAAAAAAATATTTCAACTTCCGCGATTGTGACAAAATATTACATTATAGGGAATACAAAATAAAACACTTTTGTTATAGTTACATTTATTTTAATTATCTAGAAAGGGTTTTTAGGAGAAAATGTGAATAAAACTACACAATCAACAACATCATAAGCTTTATTTAAATCATGAAAAATAAATTTAATGAAACTGTATATTTAATTAAAGTTGCTCTTCTTCTTCAGACGCAGAAAATGTTACCGCTCCTTGGTAGTTTTTCTCCTTATTGAGGTACAATTATGTTTGAAGTTAGCATTGCAGTCATGATTGAAATTAACTAATTAAAAGACTTGTTCCAAGTCTGGTATGATCAGTCCGTCCGGTCCGATAATCGATGTAGGGTTTCACTCTTTCACGTCATCTCTTTTCAACCTCCACTTCCTCTCCCACGTATTATATTCTCCTTGCCCCCTTCCACTCCTCCCCGTAAACCTCCCCACAATCCCCCCTCATTCCCCTTTCCCCCCTCATGCCTCCTCATTGCCTCCCCTTCCCCCCTCCACTCCTGGTCCCCGTCCTTGCTCGTCCTGAGTTCTATTAATAGCTTCATCTTCCTAGTGATGAAAATTCGGAACTCGCGCATATATGATAAGATGTAAAGAAGTCATTTCACAGGACTTTGTAATTTTGCACAATTTCACAATATGTAATATCACATAATTTCACACTAGCATTTCGTCGCCTAAGAGTGAAGACCTCGTAAGTACAAATTTGTAATTTCTTTTTTTTTACGTTTCTGGATAGAAGATGTCGCAGCGCACATCTCCTTCATTAGAAAAAATATTCGATAACAATAACGATATTTATGATATATAATGATAACCACGAAAATACCCTCCGGTACAAACGTTTTACAAGCACGCAGTTTTCTTTTTTTTTGTGAAAGTAGAATTTCTTTTACATACAAGGACTTCATTCTAAGCGGTCGATATGTAACAAAGAAAACTGTACAGATTCAAAAACGCCACTACCACGGAAAAATTTAAAAGACGATTGTAACCTACCTAGCGGTTGTGTGTTATTTGT
Organism: Byasa alcinous; assembly: GCA_018246375.1. NCBI lineage: Eukaryota > Metazoa > Arthropoda > Insecta > Lepidoptera > Papilionidae > Byasa > Byasa alcinous. The sequence continues at coordinate 20,172 of DWMX01000570.1, read as the reverse complement.
GATGACGCAATATTATGTATCTATTTATAAAGACGGACCAGATGCTGTTTAAGGATCCCGGCCTTATAATTAAAGACTTACCTAGTCACAGCAGTCTTCAGTTCAGGCAGGCTCGGCTCCAATTTCAATTGCTTGATCAATAATTTAAGAAGAAAGAAAGTATTTAAAACAGTACAACGCGTGTTACTCCCGCGACGTCTGAATTTAAAATGCAGTTTGTGCAGAGTAGAGCTCTAGGTGGTGAACAGTGCTACCTCCCCATACCACTAGCCTCCCAGGTCTATGCCTAGGCAAGCTGAAGTTCTACGCATGCGCTATGCACAACAGGTCCGATGAAACTTGTACTTTAGAAACCTAGAAAATAGAATTGAAATCACCTCGATGGGTTTAAGTTATTGATTGGACGAGATTAATATTATCCTCCTCCCCGTTACCTCCCTGACCAGTTGTCCTTTGTGACTTTGCGGAAAAGGGGCGGGTGGAAGTATGGAGTGAGGATAAAGAGGCTCACACCCTAGGTTGGATCCTGGGTGGACACCCGGTTTTGTTAAGTATTACGCATGCGCTGAAACATTGATCGTCTAGAATCCTAGGTAATAAGTTCTAGAATGTTCGAAAAGGTCTTGTTTTATAATACGTATGGACACGCCTTTCCCATCCCACTTTTCGTCACCCAACTGGAGGGGTGATAAAGGTGGTTACATAGGTCGGTAAATTTCTGTTAGGTCAGTAGATTTACGCGTGCGCTAAATTATTGAGCTAATGGAAATTTCCAGATATTGCTCCCAGACTCGCCAGGGAGGCGCCTTGGTTGCGTAATAGAAATTACTTGATAAGTGTGTACAGATGTACCTATACACAAAATTAATGATATTGCATTCGCAATTATATGCAATTTCAGGGTTTATTAGAGATTCGTAGATATGAATAATTATAATTACTAGTTATTTACATATGAATAATAATACAGGTATAGAAGGCAAAAAGCAGGGATTCTTGGTGACTTTAATATTGTAGAAAAATTGTACATTTATGGAATATCAGCATTCGTAATAGTCGTTGTGATGTGCAGGAGTCTTCAGTAATTAACAAGAAACACAACAATAGATATGCACTGTATTGACAACAGTTACGAGGAATACAAAATACAGAGCAAGATAATTAGATAAATTAGTTACTCTTGTTGTTAATGTTTAGTCTATCTAAATGTATACTCCGCAATGAATTCTTCAATCTCGCTACATAAAATGTATAAACGCTTACATTGACCCATCTGTCGACGCAGTAGAAAAACGACTTGTTGCATTTAGATTAATTTCGAAAATCCATGTTTTGTCCTTTTACTAATTATTACTTTAGTATTTAGTAACTATCATCTGCATCATCAGCCTGTATCTGCCTGTAGCAGCCGAGCAAAAAGACCAGTAGATCGCAGGCATCAGGGTTATACAGTACTACGGTGTGTAAAAGTTAAAATAATAGGAGTTGTGTGGACTAGTTTGTCCACTGCCCAGTTTCTAAACTTTTATTCTCGTAGACCACTTTCAATGATTTACTGTTTTAGGTAGCCCCCGTACTGCTATTATATTGTAGTCTGTATTATTATAATTGGTGGTAGGTCTTTTCTTCCGGAAACCGTCTAGGTCGATAGCACCGCAGTTCATATTTCAGCCGCCGAATAGTGGTGTGTAAACAGTACTGCGTTCCTGCTTAAACACTGTAAGATAATGCAATTGTTGGGGTAACCAGACTTAATTCCTTATATCTCAAGGCGATGAGTGCAATCTGGTGTAGTGTATACCATCTTAACTAGCGTCGCGTTTGTCATTGACAAACGTATCGCTTACCATCAGATGAACGTCTCGCACGTCGTGTAGCCTCGTCGAATTAAAAAATATATTCCCTAAACTCCTGATATAAAATGTCATGCAATATAAAGGAAAATAGCAACTCTTGTTTTTACAAGTGCTGGACGTTGAACTTCTTAATATGCACTAGTTACTCAAAAAACAAATTAAGGGAGTTTTTAAAACAAGGAAATTACTGCTAAGTAAATACATCATCTGATCCATATGCAAGCCCAGCAGAAACAGAAATATTTTGTTTTTAATCTTGTACAGTGGACCAAAAAACTATTTTGGTTTAAGACATTATGATAACTGGTAAATTATAACCAATTACCAAAAAAAAAACTTTTAGTTATAATTATAAATCTTTACAGTGGAAGGTCTGAGTAAGACTATTTTTAACTGGAAGATAACAAATTCAAACAATTTCGTTGTCATTGTAGTATATTACATGTGTACGCCGATAGGTAAATCCAATTCAACATTTTTGTTCCTTACTATCGAAACTATAGTAATATTCGAGAACCCCCTACTTATAACTTGTAGACCTCTATGTTTTTTTAATTGACTCATACTATTATCGTTTACAATATCGATGTTGTCTGAATATTAACACCATGTTATAAACATATCGGTAATCGCAAAGCACAAACGTTATATACAGTGTATGTATATCAATTTAAACATTAATTATTTCGCTTTCATACTTAAATTTCTCAGGGTTCTTTTAGAAAATGATTATATACTTACATTAATAAAACAAATCTGTTAATAATTAAATTAAAACAACAAAAACTCAAAAGATTTTCAGTAAATTCTTCAATCCCGGTAGCTCCTTTACTATGTCTTCTTATATGACAAAAAGACGAGACCAGCAGAACGATCAAATTGCATGTGATAACCTCCCCTAAAATGATCTGGTAAGGATGTTTACTTCCTTGAGATGTTTGTAAAGTCATCAATTTTACTAATAACAACACTGTTCATAACGGAAGCCAATATTGATCACAGTCCGGCGGCAGAAATAAGCGATGCGTCGCGACCAACTGATAGTGCTTATTTTATGTTTATAAATATAAGAGTTACATGATTATGGTGTAACCAGGGAGACGGAAAAACGTCCTTCGCAAATAAAGATGTCAGAGGAATAGCCGTGGTTTTTGTTCTCATCCACTCATTGATACAGTACAAATTGGCGACGAGGAAATATTGACGCATTCACATTTTAATCGAACTAAACCAGCATGGCACAAATGGTCATGGGCGGCCATTTAGTATTCGATCACACAGTACAGGAGTGGAGTAATTTCAAGGTACGGCTAACACAATATTGCGTTGCAAATAGCGTCGCAGAAACCGACGTAAACTGGACAAAGCAGAGAGCTTTGTTAATAACGGCATTATGTGAAAATACATTCTGCTTGGTGACAGATTTAGTGTACCCTGACACTATAGACAGCTGTAATTATAAAAAACTCATATCCATTTTGGATACGCATTTCCAAACAAAAAAATGTATTTTTGCTGAAAGATACATATTTTATAAAGCGGAGCAAAAACAAAGGGAGAGTTTACAGGAGTGGGCAGCAATGATATTTTGCTTTTGAGTTCCACACAGCTTTGGAAATATCACACTGTCAAGGTTCTATCGCATACCATTGTCACTTTAAAATATGAAATAGACTTTCGCAGTAAGTATATTATTTAACTAAAAAGGGCTTTGGATTAATTCATATAAAACCTCATATAACAAATTGAAGTAATGATACAGTAAAAATCAAAAAATCTCAGTAACATTTAAATCATTTCTGCGAGGATTCTTTTTTATACAAAAAATATTCGCTTTGGTCGCCAGCAGTTTTTGTTATGTCTCTTAAATCTAAGGAAAATAAGTTAACCAAAAACAAAATATTTAATTTTTTTACAGACGCCGAGTTGAGTGGAAAAAAAAACTCATGTTGTCCAGCGATTGTAGAATGAATGATCTTCGGGGTGTGTCAATAGAGATCTGCAATTTTAATGTTTTCTTGAGGAAGCAAAGTATTTTTATTAAATGAGCAAGGCTATCTATAAAAGCAAAAATATACTAAAATTTTCTATAATATTTCTACTAAATTGAGTAAACTTACCTAATAAACAGTTCGTTATATTACTTGTTTACATACTACAAGATAACGCGACAATCAGAACATTTTTTTTTATTCTGAGAGGCGAATAGACGAACAAAACTTTCATCTGATGGTAAGTGATACGTTTGCCTATAACAACGTAGCGTTGGTTAAGACGGTATTCACTGCACCACATTGCGCTCGTCGCCTTGAAACGTAAGGTGTTAATCTCGTTACCCCAGTAATTTCACTAGCTTACAGCACCCTTCAAACCAGACCACATTCACATGGTGTAAGTGCTGAGTCAGGACCTGTTGCTCATAACAGGAAAGATAGGAAAGAGAAAAGGGAAAGGTCAAGGAAAACTTACATAGATTATGTAATGGACAAAGTAGTAGTGCCGCATCAGAAAATCAAAAAGTCCATGCTATCAGAAATTCAACGTTAGAGAATTTTCATTAGTAAGGTACGTTGTGTTGATTGTACAATTTCTTTAGTTATATAAAATGATGCAATGAAATAGGTAACATAAGATTTTTTCACATTTATTCGAGATTAAAATACACCGATCGGTCGATTTATCTATTATATTACGAGTACACTAAAACATCAAGATGTACATAGAAATAATTTCACGGAGAATTACTAATACGCTACTTAGACCGATTACATTTAATTTCAAAGCTTCTAACTTCTAACATTAATGAATAAGTGTTATAAGACAAGATATCTTCTAAGCTCTGCCTTATAACAGTGAATTTAAATTCACTGTCTTTCCCTCAACCTTTCCACTCACTACCTCCCTAACAATCCTTTATTAAAATCTAATTACTACCAAAAAACCTGTAATCCGGATGTCTGAATGGAGTAATGTAGAACATAAAATATATTAAATAATCCTAAATCGAAAATAGACTTTTTGTGAACTTATAATATAGGCCAACGTTGAAGAGGGACGTCTAGTCACGCCTCGTAAAAACATATGATAGAAATGAGAGAAAGATGATCACTCATTATCAGGTGATACTATCGTGCCAATAGTGAGTGCGCAGACCGCTAAATGCAAATAAATCTTTATTCCACATAGCAAAAGTTTCCGTCTTAATTTAAAACCGAGGGCTTGTACAAGCTATTTAAATATGTATAACACAAATTATATAATATCAATTTCTTTTTTAGATGTTTACAATCTTATAGAGACATAAGCAAAGAGTTTAGAGTTTCGTTAGTTTCTATAATAACTAACGACCAACACACAGATATAATAAGTATTTGATTAAAATGCACATGTATTTCACAATCTACTCTTACTGTATATGTTTAAATATGCATAGACACTAACACCAATATTTATTAAACTTATATCAAGCGTAACATTCAATAAGCATCTAATCTCAGAAGTTATGTTTAACCACAAGCCTTATCGGCAAGAAACGGCAGGTTAAACATTCTCCTAATATTTCTACAATGTTACATGCGCTTTAATATGAATGGCAAAGAACTAATTATCATCGACGTCCTCCTCTTCGTTGGTCGATATTTTTGACAGATATATGTTGTACAGAAAACGGAACTCCGAGTATTTGTAGTAACGCCTCCTATGGAGAAATGTTACAATTAAAATGTATTTATGTGAACCGTTTAAGGTGGAAGTTATCATCGAAGGCCTGTATCTACAACTGAATTATGACATGCTGAAGTTGAAAATGATACTTGAACATGCAAAGATAAGATTTTGTCAATTCTCCTTTTTTATTACAATGCATCATTAGTAATTGATTGATTATGGTAAATTTTATTAAAATTTTGTGTGTTTAAATTAAAGTCTAATAAAATTTGCTGTTGAATCAAATATCCTTGAAAATGTCTTGTAACTTACAATAAAATTATTTTTTAAGAAATTTACATAAAAATTAAGAATTTTTGCATTTTACGATTCAGTAGATTTTCTTTTAATTTTTTAAATCAGATTCAAGTTTTGCTTAATACAGTGTCTTTACTTGTACTTCATGCTTACTTTGCAGTGTCTAGAACCTTCTTGCAGCGTTCCTTCTGACCAATTAGATGTCGGCACATGGCTATTTCCAACAATGCATACGGTACCAGAAAGTGATCCTCCTTTATGTATTTCTTGCATCTGAAAATTAATAACCAATTTGTTGGACTTGTGAATATGTTACCACCAATGGTTGTCAATTCATCGAGTATAATTTTTAAGTATGTCTGGTAATCATATAACTTTTAAGAATAACATAAAGTTATACCATTGGTAGGTTTTACTCTATACATTCTATTTAGTTGGAAAAAGTTTCAGGCCATCTGCTTGTTTTACCTCATATCTAAAGTTCCTTGCACTTTTGTTTTCACTCTTCAATAATGGATCAGTGTATATTTGAGTAGCTTAGTTGTATGTACATCCATGTAAATAATATAAATTTTGAGAGTAAATTATAATTTCCTAGTTCTATGTGTAGATACAAACTTACTTGCTGACGAATCTTAGAGGATTTAGGGCCAAGCGCGGCATGCCGACTGCGACTAGGCAGCAACCATAAATGTAGGTAATGTACAATCTATTGTCATTTGATTTACAGCAATCCCAGTGGATACCTTCTTGTTTATCGAGACATTTACTAAGTGCCTCAACAAGCTGGAAATATACGAGAATTTAGATCTGTTTAAGGGAAACAAAGACTGAGAAAAAGCTATGTTTGGTAGCGTAGTTTTGAATTTATCCTTTAAAAGACGTTACCTTAATCAACAAAAAATAAATGCGTGATTCATTCGTAATCGCCGCTAATACGTTCCAAAGGCTGTATAATTCCACTGCTTGTAATATAATCTGGCAGTTTGTGATCTCGAAATAACTGCAACCGTTAATTTCTCTCTGCCAGTTTTTCAGGGATCTACCTGCGATTTTCACGCCGAGCAGTGGGGCCGATCTGTAAATCATTGGTGAATATATAAAATAACAATTGTTATGAGAAATTACTGAATATAGTCCGGAGTCTTCGGCGGATAAGTTGCCGCGGGCTGATTTTTGTGATGATTAGTTGTAATTTATGGGTTAATATAATTGACTTAAAGGAAAAATTAAATCAAGAAACAAGACTTACGCATTTGCCCACATAATTTCCATAGGGCAGATTTTAGGGAGTTTATTCCCGGTGTCAGAACGTGGAGGGGTGTACCGGTAGGTGGCAGCTGCGAACGCACACCGGTTACGCAGCAGTTTAAGCCGAACTTTTGACAGTCGCAACCAAGTGCTATTCGGCGGGAACTTAGAAAAATAATAAATACCCATTAGTTAACGAATAAGAAACTATATTGAACTTAATGGTGATTGTATTTACTGCAAAGTTATTTATAACCCAAAAATATTTTGTTTATGTAATCACAAGGTTCTCATATTAAACTATAGGTTATAAGTTTAGCGGCAAAACAATCTTTTTATTCCCAGCCGCACTTAGAATTTACATCTAAATTTTAATTGACTAGAAGAATAAATATTTGAGTAATATAAGTATAAGAGAAAAAAATATTTTATTTACGGTTATTCCTTTGAAAGGCGCAGTCTCGAGGATCATGGTCATGCGTTGCGGCAACAAAGTGAGGAGGACGTTGATGGTACTATTGTACTGATGCAATGCCTTGACGTATATTTCATAAGTCTCAACCGACTCGAATTTGTTCTTTGCCAGAATTATGGAGCATTTTCTGAAGAATACGCAATTAAGTGATCAATGATGCAACATAATTTCTTCCAATAAATTTTTCTGAAGATATAATTTTGGAAGCAGCACGTTATTTTTTATTTTATCAAGATTATGATTAAAATCTTTTTATCAAAAACTCGATGAAGACTAACATTTTACATGAGTTACTATATTGACCATTTTATAGCAACTTTATCGAATAACGATCTCAATGTTGGAGTCCATATACATAATTTAGACGACCTTAGAAACTCCTTTTCATTCCCAAAAATTTTACATCAAATTCTTGAAGTTTTTAAAAATCATAGACATTATTAAACAAACAGAGGTTTTTGTGGCAGCTTCCTCAATTGTTAACGGAATTTTTTGGAATTCCATAATATTCAAAGGATTTCCGTTTACTGGCGGAAAAAACCCAACCCGCTCAAATCGTCTTTCATAAAAAGGATTATCTTAAATAATTTAATTTCTCTAAAATCATAAAATATTAAACAGCTATTGATTTGCCTTTTATGATCACTGTTATGTAGTTTATTTGTAACACCTTGAGCCAAGGGTAGCAGGCTTAATGGCCACACAGGAATGTTCTGCCCGTCAACCCAGAATATGTTCAAAGTTTTACTCACCTATAACTTACATAGCAGCGGTATGTTTCAACCGTTGCTCGCAGGAACTCGGTCAGATCCTCGCCGTTTTGCAGGGTTCTGACCGCCTGCAGGAGATCGGACTACGCGTTGCATAACTCCTGCTCCGCCTCCAAATCCGAGATATTTTTGTAGTTTTTCTAAATCGCAACGTTATTGTAAATTAAACCGGATATCAATGATTTCTTTGTAATGTATTTCGTCATGGATCTCCACTACTTAAGTATTTTAAAACCATTATACCTTTTCTTACAAATGATGTAAATTTAGGCGTTAATTATAAATAAAACAAAACGCAAACGAACTCAATTACCTCAAATAAATATTAGCATGAAGTATTTAGTTGAAGGTATTTTTTTCAAATGAACAATCATCAGTAAAAATTATTTGCTTTTAATTATATTTAGATTTATTTTATATATTGGCGCGATCGCGTTATAAAACCATTTCATTGTTAAAAATATTTAAATATCGAGGCAAATACGATTTAAAATTATTTGTTCATTAAACTTTCAATAGTTTTAATCTTAAGTTGAACTTAGAAATGACTCTTTAAATCCAATTATGTTTTCGTAAATCTAGCGCGGGTAGAAAAAGAAACGCGCCGGCGGTACGGACACAGTCGCGCTCCGTCCGTCGCAGAGTACAGACCTTTTATGAAGTCGTTACGCTATTGGACAAATCATGGTATCGTCTTTTTAAAACACTTTAGGGAGTTCGTTCATCGACATGTATACAATTTAATGTACGCCATGTACGTTCTTAAACATGCTTACATATTATGTAGTAAAAAGGTAATCGAAAATACTTTTCACAGTAATGTACATAACACAGTATCTGCTATGTGAATTTTTTGATATAAAACACTGCAATTACACTAAAATACTAGAAAATTCTTTCCTTGATTTATTTTTCTGAGTCGTATTTCCTCATTACCGAGGGTCGTGGTCATCGTGTTTTTATTGAAATACACGACGACTCTCTTGGCAGTTATAATGGAGTGGTTTGCCATTGCCTTCTCCATTTCACATACTAGTGCGACTACGGATGGTCATGATGTAGATATGTAGGTTTCCTCACGATGTTTTCCTTCACCGTCTAAGCACGTGATACTAGTTGGTGACATACTAACTGCATTTAAATTGAAAAATTCATTGGTGTAGGCCAAATTCGAACCCGGTACCTTCGGAGTGGAAGGCCAACGTTCAAACTACTAGGCTATCACGGCTTCCTTGATTTACAAAACAATAATTCAAGGAAAGGATTCATAGGTTGATTGGTATCAAACATTATTGATTTAAGTTGCAATGTGGATAAACTTAACTGCCTCGAGCGGGTTGGCCATTACGTCGGTCCAATTTTGGCGGCTGTACATCTCCTTTAGTTGTTGGAAATCGATCCAAATCTTTGTTATTTCTATCGGGCTCAGTGGGATTATTGGTGGATGGTACTTGAATAGACAGGAGTTTAAATTGTGGAAATTCGCCGTGTGTGCCCTGTAAGAGCGAAAGTTTTAGTAAAAGTTAAAGAGAATTAGACTAAGTTTAAGTTCAGTCAGTACATTTTCAAACCGTTCAGCAAATAGCAAATAAACTATTGCTAATAATTAATTATCATCATTACCAAATGATACCTGTAGAGCCTATAATTGTTTTGAAGCATTTATACAATGAATGTTAGTATCTTTATACAGTGTATGGTTACATAAAGAACAAAAATAAATTTAGGTATAATTTGATTTAAAAATATTTATACGTGTCTAATACATGGTATAATATCATATACTATAAAGTCATTGCATATTCTTACCAAGTTTTCAAAACTATCAATCCGCTCTCCAGGTCTTCGGTGCAGAATGTGTTTACCAAATTGCAGCAGTCTGTCTGTGCTGTCTGTTGTTCCATATTGTCCCTGAACGACGATCAAAATTAAGGGATTATCATCATAACTTTATTCATATTTAAATAACAACAACAAATTTACACTAAATCACGTTGAATAATTAGTTATTATACGAGGATACTATAATAGATTATGAAGAAAAAACTTTATTTTATTGGGTAAAAATTGGGATAGGGTTTATATTTAAACAAGTAACATGTTATAAAGAGTATAAGAATATAAAACTGTGCGGAGATTCTTACCGTGCAGAGAAACGGTATATGCGACTTTCTCGGTATGAGTAGCGACAGCTTAAGTTTCTCCTCGCCTCCTACGATTAAAACATAATTGAATAAACAGTCCATTAAACATTTTCATTTCACAAAATACTAATCGGATGACGAATTTCACGTGTAGACCATATGAGACTAAGCGATGGATTCTAAGCTCTGTAAGGCCTAACTTTATTTAACGATTACTAACACATGCATACATAATAATTGTTATTAAAAGCTGCGTTATAATTAAAGTTTCGGCGTCCCACTGGTTCGCAATTTGAAGATATTTATCAATTTTGTTATCATTCTGTTGATGATTAACGACTTATGGATGGTCTTCATAACTGGTTCGAACCTGTGGGGACAATGTTTCTTCTATTTACATAATGCACCTAAAGCATGCGTCATGCAGCTCATAGCCCGGGCGCGCACTCCGCTAACATCCTTTAGCACGATTAAGAATTGTTGATAACTATAGCCATTAACATAAACTATCGTTAAACCATATCGGAAGACGTTTTCAATTTATATAACTAATGATTCACATTATACATGAATTATGTCATACGAAATGTTGACGAACCATTAACATATTTTTATTGCGAAGTGCACACTAACACGTATGAATCTTTAATTTTTGATTATAAAAAAAACTATTAACAAAACTTTGGTATGAGCGAATCAAACAGGAAAGTTTTGTAAATACAATAATTTATATAATAGTTAATTAATTATTATGAAACTTCGCATTACAAAGAATTTAACTTTAAAATTTACCGACTGGTTTAAATTCATAAAACTGTGACAAAAAATATTTAATAATCACAATTACCGAATTCTTTCATGTTTAGTAGTTCTGTTATAAAAAAAAAACGAAAACTTGAAAAAAGCAAGCAAATTAATGTTAAAAAAAATTAGAGGGTGCGTAATAGCATGGTGATGACTCACAAAAGCAAAAAATCATAGAAATAAAAACAAAGTTAACCTTTCAGTTAAAGAACATGTACTTTAGGTACACGAATAAGAATTATTATAAAAAAGGGCACATCCATACACAACAAATATTTTATGTATAGGACAGCTTGGTTGAAGACATCAAATACATTAAAAGAAAACATGAAATCTTTAAAGTCTTACCGAATTGCGTTTGCAACATTCTTTAGAGTTTTCTTGTAATCATATTTAGATTAGAATATACGGCAACTGAACAGGGAACGATTATCGAACGTCCCTGCAAGACAAGCAGGCCCTCAAACTGTGCAGGGTGGGAGCCTTTTCCCGACCCGGCCAATATTGCACATGCGTCTTGCACCTCGCTGCCCGGGCGTCACCTAATCATGACACATCCAACCTTTTAACAACCTACACCCCTTCTCTCTCTGAAGGAGCATCATTGGTTGCATAGCTCTAACAGCGCTATTTAACACATCTTAGGCATTTCACAAACCGAACAAGCGTGAGTTATATCATTATATGTCTTAACGTGACAAAGAAAATTAAAAAAAAAACAACTATTCTAAATGCGGATGTTCACTTACAACCCGTTCAAGTTAACATTGCATTTATATAACTTTACTACATTAAGAAAGGAAAGTAGCTTGAACCAAACATTACGCTTAAACTTTAGTAGCAGTAACAGTAAAATAACCTAGTTATCTTGAGCGGATTGTAAACCATGAATAGTTTTGTCTATAAATATAATGCTTTTAATAAATAAAAGATGTGCGTACAGTCGTCTGCAATAAACGTGTATTAGTATAATGTTATATATTTAACACACGACTATAGTTATTCAACACAAACCACTGCACATGATATAGCGCAAATATAGAGATCAGTATATATATATTACACATAGGCTACACGCTAAACCTATTAGCCTACTTAAATATTGATTAATGATTTAAATGGCCACGTTTTAAGCGTAAAGAAACCATTTACACATGAAAACAGATTAAAAGATATGATTGTAAATCAGTAATTTTATAAATACTGCACGTAAGCTCATCGTAGCATAGAAAATATTTAAAAAACAGTTTTTTTTTTATTAATTAAACCGTAATTTCATTATTTATTTACTTATATGATATTCAGTTATAAAGAAATCACGCGGTGAAGTATAGTTTGGAAATAATCAATCATCGACAACGGAACTTCAAAGATAATACATCACACAGACACAATACACTGCGTAGTGCACACCTCTAAGCGAGAAAGACGAAAGGTAGTTCTGAATGCAAAATAAATGTGTGCAAAGGGTGGAGTCGGTTCTCAAACTGTACATTGCCCAGGTTTCTTCGGGGCTGCCCAGGGATTGCACATGCGCGTTGCACTGCGCGGCATCCCTCCCCCCTTCCCGATGGTGCCGTATTGATTGCGAATCAACCGAGAACGCCATTGTAACACAAAGAACTATTTATATATGTAACACTATCAGAATTTAAAAATCTAATGACGGAATAATATTATAAAACGTTTTAATGATATGTTTATTAAATAATATTTATCGTTGGTGGTAAATCGTATAAGAGATTTCGGCTATATCACTATTCATTATTTTTTGCTGTTTTCTTTCACAAACATTTCATATTAACCATTATTAATTACTTAAGAATTATTGAGTAACGTGACAGCAATCCTAAACCTAATAATAAAACGCAATTTCTAATTTTGATGCATTTTTATAAACTGAAGAACACGCGAGAAGCGGCGCAAAGTACAAACAGTAAAGTTGCAGCTGCTTTGACTACCCTTCAATAGAGAATCAGATGCTTAAAACAAATAAAGTATGAGTTAGAAGAAGTAGAATAACATGCTCCATGGCACAGCCGCTTAGCTATAAAATGAGAGGTGTTTGATTCTGTGATTACATAAAACAGTGTTTCAATATCACAATACTCCTGAAGTATATTAGGTAGGAATAAGTAAAGAGCGACATTTCACACTTTCTCACACTTCCCGAAGGATTTGTATCGATTGTACTACCGGAATTATTTATGAAAAAATAATACTATGCTTTCAATGATTCTTCCCATTCGTTTCCAATATTTAGAAAAAAAAACTTCTCTTTAATAATATTACATGAAAGTTGAATTAATATAATTCGACAAGTTTGTTCATTTTAACTGATGAGTGGTCGATAATGGGCAGACAGTGGGTATTTGTTCCCGAGTCGAGTCGATTTTGCACATGCGCATTGCAGGTACGCTCGCCGTCTAGAAGTCTGGGCGTTACCTAACGTGTAAGCACTAACGATCGCAAAAACTATTTAAAGCACCAATTACATTTAAAGTTCCGTTAATGGTGACTGATTTTAGATGATTATCAAATTCTACCTTTACATATATTATTACGAAATTTTGTTAAAACAAAATATGTTCATAAGAAAATAAAAAATCTGTTGAGTCAGACATTACCAAATCACAGACGAGATCTTTTTTTATTATCAATACACCAATACTTGACTACGATTTCTCAAAAAACTTCTGTTCACTATCAAATGGATTGCCAAACTGTACACCTCTCCTGTTCTCGAACAGCGTCGTTAATATTGCACATGCGCCTTGCGCCTCCCGGCCCGGGCCTGACCTTTCAAATACCGGCGGAGCTATTTTAATTATAAGTCCCGAAAAACGTCACCGATTTTCAAACTTAACAACGCGTCGGTGTCCAAATGCGGTGTACACCCATCGGCCTAAGCGTTACTCTAATACTCTTGATATTACTGCTATTTTAATTATAAGTTCTAGAAAACGACACCGGTTCTTAAACTTTACAGTACTGCACATGCGCAGAGCATCCAGCGGCCCGGGCGTATCTTTATGACCCCTGACATTTGCCACGTCCCCTCTGCGTCATGGTGGGGAGATAACGATGAACTGGGCTAAGTATAAAGAAATATGTTTTGCTTTGTCTTGATTTTACTTAAAAATGTGTTCTTTTAGCCATTTACGGATAGAACTATAATGATTACAATCCTCCGGGAGTGTTAAGCCAAATTTTTAAATTCACTTTGAAATGAAACGCTGTGCTTGAAGAGGTGTTTGAAAAACAAAATAAAAACACAAAAACATTTTGCATTTGTTACGAGTATATACAGAAAGTCAATTAAGCTCGATGATAAATGGGTTCTCGAATATGATAAAATAAATAAATAATAACAAAACTGTAAAGAATTAAAAAATAAAATAATACATGGTCTGTGTATGTTGCACAACTAAGCTGAAGTAAAGTTTATATTAAATCTAATATCATTTTGTTCATTACAGATTTTAATTTTTTAAAGTATTATAGAATGAATAATGAGTAGCTTCATTTACGGCGCTTGTGTTTTACATTCGCCTTGTGCACTCCCTTTTAACTTTAATTATCATCATATGAATATATCAGTACTGATTGCAAATTTTCTGGAGACGCCATCTTGGATTAGTACGTTTTGGAGTCCGCACATTTTAAACTGCAAAAAGGTCTTTAAATAGACGTAATCTTACTAATATCTTACAGCGTTTAATTTTTCAATTCTAATTTAATTGTAAAATAAGGCAATAAGGTTATATACAGCGACAAGTGCTAAGAATTTTCATGATGAATTAGCGCAGCAGGTTAATAAGTTATAAAGAATGGATAAACAAATATTAATTCTGCAAAGGTAATGCAAATACAACAGACCATGCTTTTTGTATTAATATACACAACAGGGCAAAAGATTTTATAAATATTTAAAATTCTTACCTTATTGCTGCAATGACGAAGACTTGGTGAACGTCTGCACAGCACGGAGCCGCTTCTCGAACAGGACAGAGCTCACCTATCCACCGGAACAGGTCAAAATTTTGCACATGCGCTTTAGGAGTCTGTACTGATCAGAAATTATTTACATCATATTTATGAAATTGCATAGCGTTTATGAAAATTTTCACTGTCTACTGTTGAACACTAAATAATAACTTACACAAAACTGTTTTTTTACAATAAGATCTTTTTTATTAATGATTATATAGTTAAAAGTTTTTACGATGTAGTCAAATAATTATTATCGTTAGACAGCTGATAGACGCCCACAGCTGGACATGGGCCTACCTTTATATGTGTAAATATATCTAAAGGAACACAGGCGCCTTATACTTTAATATGGTATAAATTATTTTTTGTGTTATTTTGCTACGAAATATTCGATATGGTAATTTGATCTATTTAAATGATGATGATATTATTTAAACTACGTTTCAGAAATTAATATTTATGGTTTAAGTATAAAAAAAATGGCGTTAAAAGTTATTCAGATAGCCCTTTTTTCTTTTAAAATTTTGCTTAACATATACCTTTCGGTTAACAGTAAATATAAATATAATAACTATACTTGATATAATAGATTTAATATGGCAATACCATATTTAATATGGTATATAACATAATATACACTATAACAAAAAATGTTCTGTAGCTCTTTAAGTTTTTAATAAGGCATAGGGACACGATAAAAGAAAGAGGCAGAAAACTAGTAAACCTTTTTTCTAATTTTTGTAGTATATTTTCAATTTTGGTAAAAGACTTTTGTCTATGACGTATTTGGTTTATTTTTTCTTTGGCACACAATTTAAAATATACATTGTTCTTTATTAACAACTTTATGATTGTTGTTAATTATTTTATAAGTAATTCTTTTTTTTTGCACATTTGTTAGTTATCTCCTTTAGTACTTTACTATTATTGCGATTACTTTCACAAATTTTTCATTTTTATTTTAAACCGTGTAGTACATGTAGAATAACAAGAAAAAATATGTATACAAAAATTAACGCTGAGTGAACTGAGAAATAGTAAGAATTTATGTAGCGAATTTGGTTTTTTAACTGAGTATAAAGTTATTCTCAAATTACCGTAACATTGTAGTTCTTGATTTGATTCCGTGGCCATGTGTTGTAACGTTTAATGGGTAGTTAAGTTAGTTTTTATCCTATCCATCCAGTCACCAGTTTAAATTTGTGAATCTGTCGCTGTAACAGTATTATAATAGTAACCAGAAAAATCTAAGCCAGCACGCTACACCATCCACGGCTTTTTTGTCATATGTATTTTAGCTTTAACAAATATTAGATTTTTGTGAAAATGAATATTTTTTTTTATTTTCGCGGTCTTAAGACAGTATTATTATTTTCATATAGGTAAAATAAAACATACACGACATTTCTAATGAACTTTATTTTTGAATAACAAGTGCTATTTTGAAATTTGTAGACTCCTGATGATAACTCGGCAAGAAACACAGAGACACATTTTTCACAAAAAAAATTAACAAGTACTTACAAGATATAACAAATTTAGGTAAATAAGCGTTTAATATAAATGCAAATTACTTTTCCAAGTAAACTATTCTTTATTTACAACAAAACATAATGTTTACTAATTTGTACAATTTTGAACGTTTTAATAAGAAACAAATCTTCCACATTACATTAGTGTGCAGATTAATAATTAAATACAGAAAACAGACATGTATTCCAAAATAATTAGTGCTGAAACAAAAACCCGGTGTCCAAGTTAACAAATAACATTTGTATAATGAAATATGAAAAATATATACAGGTTTGTACATGAGCGTTTATATGAAAGAACTGAAACTGACTGACCTCCGGCACCCCACGGAGAACTTTGTCAACTTCTCTGATATAAACAGGTTCTTAGTGGAAATATTTTAATATTTAATTGCTACATCGAGAAAAATATTTCGCAAACACAAGACAACAAATATTTAATCAAAATTTATTACAAAATAAAACTTATTTTAACGCGAGCTACATTAGCGCAAGCGATCTTAATACTATGTTCTCAATGAAGTTACTTATGTCGACAACGTAGCATTGTCTGGTTCAACATTTCTCTGCATCATTTGCTAAAACATGTACATTTTGCATATAAAACGTTATAAATAAAACATATGTATCTATCGGATGTAACGATATTAACATTTGATGTTTGGTTGGTGTGCATATCCTGGCTCCCACGAAGACCCGACGCTCTGGTGCACGAACGGAGCTGGACACGCGAAACCCGCCGATCGTTGACGCCATTGAACTCTTCGCAGTCGCCTCCCACCCATACTATACAAAACAGTCACGGATAAATTCAAATAAACCCTCACTTTAAACAAAAACACTTTTTCATTCTTACAGTTTTGTGGTTTTCAGACATAATAAGTTCTAAATATAGATCCTAACCTTCAATTCAAGAAAATATTGCAAAAATAGATATCTAATAAATTATTGCTATTCATATGATAATAGTAAATAAATAGCGAATGTCGTCAGGATAGCGTGCTCCTATGGTGACCCGCGAAGCTTGGTGCTCGACGGTTGCACGAAGACATTGCTGATCGCTGAGTTCGATCTGAGAAAAATACTTTACACCACGTTTTTCAAACAGCTTACAGTTTATTGATATTCGCTAAACAGAACTCATAAATCCTTTAAGTTATTAAAAGAAAACAGAGCATTACATTTGTACACGCTGATACTAAGTGGACATTATAATTTGTGGATTCCAGACACAGCATAAACTTTATCGGAAAACAGTTTTACTATTACTAATAAGTTAATAAAAAAAACAACAATTATTCATAATTAATATGAATCAATTTAGTAAAAATTTTAACCCCTGCACCTTCATTGCTTTCGTCACCGTTGTCTTCACCATCACCACGTTGTCGGTCACCAGCCTCGGTATGGTTATCACAGTCGCCTTTGTTAGTAACGCCAAAGTTGTGACCATTACTATTACCATCACTAACTCAACAAAATACAACAACTAATGACCATGATATTTACCTTCCTTTAATCCTTGGCAGCGCTATATTATAAAGTTTGATTAGGTAGTAAAATACATCAAATACTCACTGTTTGCCTTGAGTACACGGTTACCTGACTTTAACGAAATCCATACGTAGAACTAATGAAGATTCATCTTCTTTTTTCTTTCTTCACAAAGAGAATAATGAATACAACACAAATCTTGAAAATGTAAGTATAACACAAAAAATTATTTGTTTCTCTCTTTATTGAAAGAGAAACATTAAATAAACGTATCAGACCTTGGTTTTTGGTAATACTACATGGTAAAGTAATTTTACTTTGTGCCATAACAGCAACCTAAATGTTGCTATCGTTATTCCTCATCGAGTTTATAGGCGAGATAGGAAAATAAAATAAAATTTAAGTGACCTTTTCGAAAAACCGTAAATTTTAAATATTTTTAAGGAAAACAGTAAGGATGCCTATAACATTTATGAATATAACTTGTATTATATACAGGGACAACTCTCCAGGCTTCTATGGCCCCACTGTTACAAAGGTCATACGGGTCGAACCGCGGGAAAGCATACGCGGTCTAGACTCTGTTCAGCTCTACGTACAAATTCTTGACTTCGTAGAAGTAAATTTTTTTCTCCCTCGTTGTCCCTGTATGGCCACTATTCTCTTTTCTGGGCTGGATATATAACAACATGCTCGCTGTCGACTCCGGTCGTCACATTGCTTCTCCGAGCGCGCCAGTCGTGAGCAAATTCTCTCACCATGGCAAAGTTTTGTTCGGTGCCTACTAGATCCGAGTGTAAAATTTAATATATAAATACAACTTGTACTATAATACAGAAAATATTTTAATAGCGGTAGGTCTCTTTTGCCGGAGAACGTCTAGGTGGGGTACCAACGCAGCTCTTATTTTTGCCGCCTAACAGATGTGCAAACATTACTGTATTCCAGATTGAACGACATTATAGCCAGTGAAAATACTGGGGTAATGAGACTTGATAGTTAATGTCTCAAATTGCATAATGTGGTGCTGTGTATACCATGTTACCTAGTTAGTATGCGCAGGCATCCCGTTCGTCTCAAAGCTTCGTCGTATGCAAAAATCAAGTTCCCGTTGGCCTGAAAAGTGGAAATGAGTTCGTGTATAAGAGTGTACAGAGAAGACCTGGAGCCAATGGACCGCCTACTTCATTTCAACTTAGGTAGAAATATTAGCTTCTTAAGCAGCACTTGTTCTTTAAGAATTTGCAATATCGTTATGCTCTACAAAGTTGATTTTGTTCCGGCAAGCTAAAAACGGTCAATATCTGTTAAAGCTATTAAGGTTGCAAATTGAAAGTATCTTTGAGCACTTAATGTAGTACTACGAATTGTGAATTAGTGTTTAATAGAAAATGTTTTCAGTAATAAATGAATCAATTGTCTAAAAAGTGTTTCGATAACTTGTCGAAAAAAAAATATTAATAGCAGTATAATATACATTAAAACGCGAGCTGGATTACTTAACTTCCGCTTTTACTTTTTTAATGGAAATCGTTAGTTACAAAACTACAAACTTACTTATATCTATGACGCAGCAGTCTCTGGTACCCCCGTAGCTCCGACTCTTCTATAACATCATTTGCTAAAAATATATATACTTTGCATATGAAACATTACAAATAAAACATATGTATCTACTGGATGTAAAGATATTTACATTTGATGTTTGGTTGGAGTGCATATCCTGGTTCCCACGAAGACCCGACGCTCTGGTGCACGAACGGAGCTGGACACGCGAAACCTGCTGATCGTTGACGCCATTGCACTCTTCGCTGTCGCCTCCCACCCATACTATACAAAACAGTCACGGATAAATTCAAATAAACCCTCACTTTAAACAAAAACACTTTT
>DWMX01000569.1:0-24059 GCA_018246375.1 Byasa alcinous | reverse complement strand
AGCATCCAGGTATTATTTTCAGGCTATTTTATGGACATAAATTAAGAAGTAAATTTACCAAGAGTTCTTTAGTAATATAGTGTATCATAATTACCATATATATGATTGATGCCCACTGCTGGACATATGTTTCTCCCAGAGATCTTGGCATTGATCGGTCGAATGCTACGCCACCGAGTTTCATCGGTCTACTTTATATACCTTTCAGCACTATGTCTCATACGAGGCAATTATCTAGGACCTTATGATGTATGTCACATGTTCACCAAAGACGTTGTTCTTGGATCATATCAGTTTCGTCACGATATGATTCTTTACCGGAAGTTCAAACTTAGCGGGAATCGAACTCGCGCCTGTTCGATACGTATAACACGTCCGACCTCCTTATAGCTCAGCTATCACGATTTCTTATTTTTAAGTATACTGTATAATTTTCATAATTCTATAGTAGATTCTAAAAGCTGAAAGTTATTGTATATGTGGAAACAAAACGACGAGTGAATTTTTAGATAAAGTAACAATTTTCATTTGTTAATTTTTTCCTTATTAAGATATTATTTTCATTACTTGAATATGAATGTAGGTAAACTACTTAAACGAAATAAAAATTTCAATGCCTTTTTAATATTTTGCGCAAAGAGAGTAGAGAAAGTTAGTTAATAGATAAGATGTTCAGCATAAATAGTTAAGTGATTGAAGATTTAATAAAAACATTAGAACGGATATCGACGACTCTGACGCGAAGGTCTGAGGAACCCTAAATTATATCTGTAGTAAAACAAGCCGGAAAGATGAAGCATACGTCGCTTTATTATCAGTGCCTTTATTACCTTATAGATTAGAATGTTTTTAGCCCCAATCCATCAAGAACTTCAAACAGCATCTCTCTTCCCTCACTCCGTGTCGTATCCTCACTTTTGTTCGGATATATCACACGTCTAGGACGATTTGTAGGGCAGGACCAACCTTTTTACTGTTAAGTATCTGTTGCCGGAGACCGTCTAGGTAGGTTAGGTTAGGTTACCACCGCAGCTCCTATTTCTGCCGTCAAAAAGTAGTGTAAAATCATTACTGTATGGGTTTGAAGGGCGCTGTAAACTAGTCAAATTACTAGGGTAACGTATCTTAACTAGCAGCACGTTGTTATGGGCAAGCGTATCCCTTCTATTAGGTGAACATCGCGCACGTCTCGTTGTGTCGACGAATAAAAATAATAACGATGAATGTATAAAATGCTTTGATATACCCAACGTGTTTCGAATTCACATTATAAAAACATACAAAACGTTTACGTATTTAATAACGCGTGCGCAACAACAAGACTATAAAAATGTCTCGATAAATTTACACAATCTTGTACTAGTGTACACACTCCAGGAACAGCTGTTTTTAAAGATAAACTTATTTTTTTAATGCTAATAAAGTTTTAACTAGACGATGTGTTTGTTGTTATCGTAATGAGAAATGTTTTATCAATATGAGAATGTGGGCCGGGATTGGACAGCATCAGTAAAAGAGAGAGATTATTGTGTCAATCTTATTACCAGTCTTCAGTTTAAAGAAAGCACTTGATAATTTTAATTTAAAGAAAGTAGCGGCATATAGTTGTATTCTTTAAACATTATCAGAGGTACATTGTTTTTAACAAAATAGAACTTTTTTTTGGTATGGGAATTTATTCGAAATGTTCTCCTGTTTTCTTGTTATGAAAAAAGACATTAATGTAACTGAACCGCTGTTTATGTTCGCAGTGGCCTTATGCATGTTTAATGAATATGTAATATCGTTTACTGATCGATTCTAGTAAGATCTGTACAGAACACTGTTGTAAATTTTCAGTACCAAGACAACAAATTATTGGCTGAACGATACAGAAATTTTAAGCACGTATTTTTTTTGTTTAAAAATAAACCTAAAAACTTCAATATGTTTATGTCTAATAAATATTAAATTCACGGAGTTGAACTACCTATATATATAAAATTCTCGTGTTACAAACACTGTGACACGAGAATTTTATGTATAAAAATATGCATTTGTAAATATCCACAAATTTATAAAGTGTTTTCCCACCTGCTTACTTGTAAATTAATTTGTAGCGGTGTAACGAAAGGACATAGATAAATATTTTTCTTTATTGCGACAACGCGATTTCGCCACGGGCGCTCTGTGTGAATGCGGATGGACGTCACAACTATACTCTACAAATGCGTACGGTAATATCGTCTACATTCCCTATTAACTATACAGAGTGGTAAATTGAGGATATCCTATCCATTAGTAGGGCTCGGATATAACGCAATATCTGGAAGTGAAGAAAGATAATAATTAATAAAGTATTTTAGATAACGAATAATATGGTCCTAGCCGAACAGATATAGAATGAAGCAACTTTTTTATGGTCACAGTGACACAAGGGTTTACCGATTGCTTTATAACACTATCACTGGTTTCATCCAGCGGCCATACATACAGTTTGAATGTTGGTAACGTTTTTCTAAACACACCAGGCTAGCTACCACTCTCATATTGCAAATCTTCCGTCTTACCGGCATTGCTGTGTTCGGGCTCTTAACATATGAAAGCTACAGTTTTCGGGTTAACACGCTTAAATATAATCCCCATGTCAATAGTAATGTCAATCCATTACAGTAACATTAATCCATTGTCGATAAAAATATATAAAAAACTCATCAGAGCACAAAGTTTATTTAACAGCTGCGATAGCCATGTGCCGAGAAGACCAACATTTTGATAATAGTAATACTAAAACTTAATTAGATTGTAGAATCTAAACAGTAGTCTTATTTGCGTTAAGCGTCTTAAAATACTCGTTTTAAAACTTGGAGCAACGTGTACAATGTCCACTGGGTGTCATAAGAGGATTACTGGGTACAAGGCACCAATACACAAACGAGAACACTCACTGCCTTACGTCGAGTAGCGTCCTTTATACTCGTATTTTGTTGCATAGTACATACATTGTGTACATATGTATACATTGTAATAAGAAAATAGCGTGTTTCGATTTCAAGTGTATTGTAGTAACAGAAATTTTAAGATAACGTTGAAGTTTATAGTAGAACTGTGAAAAAACTCTAGGTATCTCGTTATACGAGTATATTCGTAAAGTTGATAAAACTTAACGAAATCGTTAACTTTCCGGAGACTAAATAAATTAAAATTTACCTAAAAATAATTAATAATCCTGTTAATGTAACCGTTGCAGAGTCTCGGAGCCTTTTATTGTAAGGAGAGAGGCAATAGTAATAATTGGGGATCGAACCCACGCTTATCCGAGTCGAAGAGCGCATAGGTCGACCTACTTTGCGGATCTATTATCGCTTTGTTATGTTAACTTGGGCAGAACGGAAATTAAACTTATACTTTATACTTTACACGTCTGAGCACCTGCGCATTAAGTATTTCCAAAAATATAAAATGCAAAATATTTTACTATTCTTTGTGATAACGCTAACAGTTCTGAAGTTTTTATGATTTTTTTAATTCGTAAGAACTGGCACGTACAAAGTAGTGGGGTTATCCTGTGATATTATTACAAAAAAAAATATTTGTTATTTGACGTAGTAATTGCGGACTTTCTCATGATAGTCAAATAATACGGCCATAAAACATTATATTGTGCTCATCGCTTTAAGACATGATACCCCAGTGATTCATCTAACTGTAGTGTCGTTTAAATCGAAACATTAACGTTTACATAGTTACTATTTGACATAAAATAGGCTCTTCTTCTTCTAAGTCGTATTTCGTCATGACTGAGGGTCGTGGTCAGCATATGTGATTAAACAAGACGACTTTTTTGGCAGTTATATTAGAGTGGTTTTCCATTGCATTCTCCATAGGCTCTGTAGTTACCTATTTAGATGTCGAGCAAAAATCTTACCACCATTTGGAAAAATTTACAAACATGCAAAAAAATCAAACAATATAATTACTACTTTGAAGTTCTATGCATTTTATTTATATGTGTACGGGACATTAAAATATAAATTTTTACGTTCTAACCAAATGCATTCAAATAGAAACTATTTTTTAGATATTTTTCAACTACAAAGTAACAGGTGTTAGTGTCAATATACATTAAATTATGAAATATCGTCAAATGCGTAATACTAAAACTTTATTTTTGCGAATTCATTTCGTACACACGGAATATTTTTGGTTTTTCTTTTTAATACATGGGTTTTATTTCAAAAATTAATCGCTAGATCTTTTTATAACTGTATGGATGTTGATTTTGTTTCCGTTGAAACAGAAAACCGCAATTTATATCGTCTTTTTGTATGTCACAATAGGTTCCAATGTCCAGGAATCTACCATAATAAATACACAATATGAGGCACCGGAAATTCTTGAATAACTTGCAAATGTAACAATGTTAGGCAACATTTCTTATTGCTTATTGGTGGAAATAGACGCTGCCGTGGTTAGTAACTAGACGGTCTGCATCAAAAGAGATAGAACAGCAAAGTCTAGATATATTTAATCTATATTTTACGAATTTTATCGCGTTTACTTAATTTATTTTATAATCCCGATGTTTCGACCGCTATGCAACAGTCATTATCAGGGAGGAGGACGTCTCATTGTTAACAAAATTAAACCAAATCCCTAGCATACCACTAGAAGATTTCAAGACATAGTGAGCTCAATCTGCGTAGCTCGGACACAAACAATAATTAAAAAGTTAGGTAAGTTAGTAAGTTGCCCCTTGATATCTATGACGTCAGGACATCTGTCAAGTTAGACTCCCTGTGATCATGACCGCTGCAAAGCGCTCGAAACGTCGGGATTACAAAATAAAACAAAATTAACTAAATAACTGCGATAAAATCTGTAAAATTTAGTTTTAATAAATGTGCGTAAATATAAGAAAACCGAATATAGATATAAGCAAAATTAATTTCCAATCGAAGTAAAAATGTGTTATGAGTTACCTGGTCATAATTGCAATGTTATATTATAATTTATTTAGAAGTGTTATTATCAAATAAAAAAAGCGCTTGGAGTCACTATACGCAAATAGAACAAGACCGTATTTGGTGGAAAACATTACAAGAGACATATGTCCAGCAGTGGAGGTCCATCGATTGAAATGATCGGAAGAAGATGATGTTAATGATTACCGAATATCGTAAGGTAGTTGAATTTGTGTTACTGAAGGTGATATGAATTTTGGGTAGATTTTTTTTACACTTTAAGTATAATCTTTATAATTTTTTAACTATCAGATAACCACTTGACCTTAATTTTATATGATTTTAAGTGACAATGAGGTCAAAGATCGCGAAGCGTGCTCGCTCTGAATTCCTTTGTTGTTATGTTTTAATGGAAAATTTATGATTTGTCTTTTTTGTTTACGTTTGTCTGTATGTTAGTGGTTACTTAGTGTAGTACTAGCTAGCCGCGAGCCACTTCCGGTTATCGTAGTGTCAACTTAAGTAATCAAAAAGAGAGTCCGCCGGTGTTGGTGGGTCAGTTGGTATGGTGCAGTTCGCGGCTGCGCATGTCAACGCCGTGCCACATTCGTTGCGTTTTCGGCCGCTGTTCAGTGCGTGTGCGAATTTTGTCACTCTCCTCCGAAACATTTCATCGAGATTTGAAGCAATTAATTGGTACGTTTTTTTTGATTAATTAAATTGTTTTATTTTTAAATAATTATAGCTCAAATTAAGAATTAAAAGAAAAATAAAGGAGAGCTGACTTCGCCATCTTTGCAGATATTTAGTTAGAAAGAGAGAGAGAAAAAAATATTTATTTATTAAGTTTTACTCTGGTATAATAATTAATAATCTAATATGTATGTTACAATAAAATACATTAAATTTCTTCGTGGCCGAAGTCAAATGATATGTAACTCCGTAGTTTCTATTATTGGCTAAGCAGTAGTGCGTCGGTTTGAAAAGCGTTAAAGGTAGTGAAGTTAATGTGGTAGGTTTATCATCAAAATGAGCGCAAGGTGGTACTTTATAAACATACCTCGCAATAGGACAAAGCATTTAACTTCTACCATTGTAATGTAACCAGAGAAGAATTGGAATATTCAGCCGGCGTGTCTTTCCGTCTAGATATTACTTGGGGGTCTTTAAAAGAAGCTCGTGTTTTAGTGCACTATAAAGGCGTAGTCTAAATTTCCGTTTACCTTCGGGTAAGGTCGGGGAAAGCAGTAAACTACATCAAAATTTAAAAATAGCAATTATAGCTATCACTTATGACTGCGTGATTACGCTGCTGGTATAATTTTTATCAATGCTTGCACTTATAAGCTATCAATAAAAAACGCTTAAACTTAAAGTTCTGTTATGCATTAGCGTATTATATTTTCGTTTTATATTTAACTATTTCCCTTTCTTTTCTTAACTGAAAAGCGTTAATATATAGGATATATGTTATTCAGTTAGTCCCATAATGGGAATATTGAGAGGGTTGTTTAGTTATGTGCGATTTTAAATAATATTTAATGAAACGTAGCCATGTCCCACATAGAGTTATAAAAATGTGTGGGTAGATCCAACAGCTGAACTCGCACTCTTTGTGTAGTCTATGACGCGACATTAGTAAACATTACAGTTCAATATAAGTTTGTTAGAATAACGGTAGAATTAGTAATGTAGACTTCTTTAGTACATACACTTCTGTACAGATGTATTTGTTTTACAAAAAGCTCTCCAAGTCTCCCCATAATTTGAATAAATTCGCATTACTTTTTATTTGTAAATATTTTCTTAAAATAATATTAAAATAGTTCGCAAATGATGTTATATTTAGTAAAACTTCAATATATTGCTTTTATTTTATAGTTTATTACTCTGTCGTTAATAAAGAAGATGGTTGTATACTATCAAATGGTTGGGAACTAATTATTTATAAAATTAAATCTTAAACCAAGTATACCAAAAGAAGACTTCAAGACAGTGAGTTTATTCTGTGTAAATAACGGTCTATAAATAATAACCCACTAGCTGAAAGTATGATGATTGATGACGTCAGGAGCTATGTCACCTCAGCCCTCTATTGACCATGAGTGCTACAAAGCACTCAAAACGTAAAATTTTGTTTACTAAACAGAAAATATTCTTTTACGGTACCCACTTTGTATATATTTATATTTAACATGATATCGCAAAGACATACATAGGTATGTTCGTGTAAATTTGAACTATAAACTTTTAGTTAGTATATGTGATCCGCTACTACTAAATTAAAATAGAAGAGATAATTTTTTAACCGACGATGCGAAGAGGCGTTCTTATGATTGTGTAATAATGAGGTGCTAGTTAGGATGATATACACTGCACCACAGTTTGCTCGTCAGCTTGAGACATAAGATGTTAAGTCGTTACCCCATTAATATCACTAGCTAACCCTCCAAACCGGAATACAGTAATATTTGACTGATATAGTTAGTTTGCAGGACCAAATATATACGTATATCGGTCACGCTATTCCTTATTTGTAGAACTATGTAAAAATGTGCTACCACTCAATATTAGTTAGACACGGGTCGCTTCGTTGAATATTACAAAAATTGTTCGTGTAATGATCAGTGCAGGAGCTACGGCCACGTTTTATTTTATTTCTCGTGACAAGGTCTGTGTGATTTCGACAATCTCTAATGTAGAAGTAACCAACCCGGGACTCGCCTTGAGCATTTTTCGAGCTCGTTATATTCATCATGTTTTAACGAAACATATTAACTTTATATTTGTCAGAAGATTATTTGCGTGAAACAAAAATTTTGGTTAGGTTAGGTTCTATTAGGTTACGTTAATCTATACATACAAAATCACGTCGATAAAAATTATGAGAAGTTAATCAAAATTAATAATTTAAATTTCGTTTTATATTTTAATAATATCCTTGTAACATGCCAGATAGCAAGAATTAAATGGTGAATAGGTAATGTTAGAATTATTGGAAGAATAATCGTAAGTGTAGTAAAAAATCTAGAATAATGGAAAAATCTGGAAGAACCGGGAGTAGATTAAAATTGTGTGTATGTAAGATGTTAAAAAATTGTTTATTGATGAATAATACAAAATCTTATAATAATAACACCAACAGTCAACAGTAGGTGCAGCACGACGGTCAGCTGCTAAAGGAAAGTGTTTATAGTGTACCTAAACGGCATATGGCCTGCAAAATTGTATGCATTGACCACCTCTGTCTTCTCCACTAATGTATAATAATCATTATCCGGAAGTAAATAGCGGAAATTTTAATGTTTGCATAATTTTAAAAGACACCCATCATTCTTATTTAAGAAAATATTGTACATTAATTTCGCCATGTGATTTATAAAATGGCCGGTATCAACGGCAGTGATTATTCATTTTACCGTTGAAAACGGCCATTTTATAAAGCTTTTGCTTTTCCTTGGTTTTGAAACTTAACTGTTTAAAATTGTCATTAAACACTGACGTAAACAAATAAATTTTAAAACTTATAGCTTTATTACATTCTCGATTATATTCTTATATATTTAGGATGCCGCAACTCGGTGAACGCATGTTTTTATTTTATGAATGTCAAAATAATAATGAATGACGTGATTAACAATAATTTGGATAATAAGCTAAAGGGAAACGTAGTTTGCTTGTGCAACAAGTGATCGTAGCTTAAGTTGGTTTGACAAGGTTAAACTTTGTAACATTTTGATAATCTAAGTTTACGTTGTACAATCTGACATTACACGCCAGAATTGCACTGAGACGGGTACATCGCGTAAGTAGTAACTTAATAAAATTAGAGAACAATAACAAACAATACTAATGTTTTTAAACTACCGTAATACAATAAACTTCTGTAAATAAGTGTAATTTAATTAAATACACAAAGAAATAGAAGATGCTAACCATCAGCTTATAAATTATGGGCTTTTACCATTTCCTTGTTTAAGTAAATACTATATAGTCTTAATAAATGCACTTTATACTACAACAATTTATTTATACAATCGTATCATGTACGTATTTATTTTGTTTGGCTAGCTATGTTTAATGTCTAATAAACAGTAAACACGTAAAAAAAACTCTTAGTAAACAATTTTATAATAAATATAGTCCCAAAACGCGTTAATGTCACGGTAAGATGTTTACTATTCTAATTCAGGTCGCTCCCCGTGATTTATAACCTCGAACAAAAATACGGTACCTGATAAGTTATAACATATCTATCTCAACCATTGTAGCTATCAAATAAATGAATTTTTTTGTAGTTTTAGGAGCATAAAAAGTTTTCTTAGAAACAATTGAAAAATCGGCTAAAAATTGTCAACTCTGTTTATCTGCCTCGAGATTGATTTCATAAATAATAATTGTTTTAATATTATTATTTATGTGCACTGCACAAATAAATTAGTAGAGGTTAACTCTTGAGTAATGGGTCGAGAGCATTAGGAGCAGGCTTCGAACTTAAATAGTGGTCCAAGTGGCCTTTTGTTCTTGATGCTCTTCTACCTGCGTAAGATACGAAAATATATAAACATGAGAATATTTTCTATTAACTTCTTGATTTGTACAAGTACCGATATAGTTTTCCTATGTATGGTACCAATTTTATAGATTGCCAGAATTCGTTTACATATATATATAGTCAACTATTTACTATACTAAATGGTTCCTTTAAAAAAAAATGTTTTTATTGCCTTGTGATGAAATTTTCAAAGTCCTAATTATATCTTTATAATTATTGTCTTCTTAAATATGTTGCATTAAAAAGATATATTCAAGGCACTGCGAATACATCATACTGCTAAAAAAACTTTATCTATAGAACATAGAATTTTAATAAGTTTTCCTTATAGAAAGTATTTATTAAATTTTGAGATTGACTGCAAAAATTGTCATTCTCCATAAACATTTCTTGGTATGTTAACGAATTAAAACTAAAGTTTTTTTTTGACAGAGTTACTAAAAACTAGTAAAGTATTATAATTTAAATGATTTAAAAATATGCAAGGAACGTACGCACAATCGATCGTATACGATAGTTATGCGAAGAAACCTACGTCCAATAAAAATTCGAAACAAATCGAATAAAACTGTCAAATAAAAAGCTGAAAATATGGATATGTGATAAAAATATATCTACGCAGTGCAGTCTTCATAAATAACTGCAACCTTGTCAGGATGGTCAAAAGCAGCCAGAATGAGGAAAGCGCTAATTCAAAAAGCATTCATGTATTTAAGTCACATGCATGCATTTTTCACTATCACTACAAGTATATGCATTGGTACATATTCGGTACGTATCGGTACATATGCAAAGCCTTACGTTTGGCTTCTAGAAGAGAAGAGAAAGGTATAAATAAACTCCATAGAGCACACAGAATACAGCGAAACACAAACCAGTAAGCCTGGCAAAAGACATTTTTAACTTTTTAAAGAATGTTGATCGTCTGACTGGCTTTATTGGTGGTATACCTCTGTTGCAGAAGACCATCTATGTTTATACCACCGCAGCTCCTATTTTTGTCGCCAAACAGTAATGTGCAAACTTTGCTGTGTTCAGGTTTGAAAGGCGCTATAGTTACTGTAATAACAAGGGTAAACGGAGTGGTGTAACTGGTGCCACGTTGTTATCAAGTTAACCTTAACCTACACTTACCATTAGGTGAACTTTGGCAGCTTCGTCGAATAAGAAAAAGTACCAGTGTTACTGCTGTCAGCATATGAGAGAGTAATTCAGGACCCCGAAGAACAATGGCGTCATTTTGATATGTGAAATTTAAATTATATGTTGGGCAATTTTAGATAAAAGAAACCAATATAATCAATATCCAGGTTTATACATTTTAGGTGGCCTTCATATGTTCATAGCATGTGTTATGTATATGTCAAGTAGGTGTACACTAGGCGTACGATAAAACTATCCGGAAAATTGACAATGTTAAGTAGAGTGAACAAATGTCAAAAAAAAAATAAAAACACTTGCCGAATAGCGAACCTATTTTTGTCGTCGGATGAATTTGATTTTAAACAGTCATTCGCGGTTGTGACTGAAAAACTTTACGAGTTCTTATTGAGATTTTGGGTGCAGCATACTACTGTATGTAATGTTTCCTAAAAATTATAATTTTTAACTATTATTACAAAAGGACAAGCATTCGCGAGGGCGATTTAATAAGTGTTTGTCATTAAAACTCAAATTTAGATTGAAGGAAAATGATATAATTTAGATAGTAATATTATTTACTACTCCCACGACAGTTTTCTGCTGTTGTTAGTTATGTCATAACATTCTTTGTAATTTGCGGTATTTAGAATTAATTATACTAAAAACTAATGACATAGTCGATACCCTGTGGACGTTGTTGTAGCAGAATATATATAGTTAATGTTTCTCTGCATATCAGTAAATAGATATTTTGTTAATACCAACAACCGTGGTGGCACGCTATAACTAATAAATGAATGTAAATCTCTATAAAATAATAGTAATACCAATAAATTTTTACAGACTTCGGTTTACCGGTTTTGAAGATTAGAGATGTTAAGTAATTTGAAACCATTTTTTTTATTTTGATGTAAAAGTAGAGCATAGGCTTTATAACATTATCTATATTCCGGAAAAAGTACCGTTGAAGTCGGTTCAGCGGTTTCAAAGATTATTCAAGATTAATAGATAGACAAAAAAGTATAAATTGGTATCGAATAAACATTTTTAATATGTATTTTTTATTTGATAGTACAAAGAAATGTTTCAGTTTTATTTATTTATATAGATTATACAGAATCGGTTTTACATATTTACCAAAGGTTATACTTCGAAGTAGTTCTCGTTGATGAAGTAGATATTAAAAGTGATACTAAATCGGAACTTGTAATAACTAAATAAGTTAAACCCCATTAGTTAAAAAAAAGGTATTTAATTCTTTAAAACTTTAAATATCTGTTAGCCGAATTTTTGCCTCAAAACAGACAAAATTCTATTATAATTAGTCAGAAAAAGCTATTAATTTTAAATTACAAACAAGCATTATTATTTAAATTATTTGTTTAGATTATTATGTGCGTGTAATATTTCTGTCTTCAATATCATCTTATGTCTAAACTATTCAAGTTATAAAGTTTTTCAAGCGAAACAAACATTTCAAAATTTAAATTAATCATATGTGTGTGGTTTGTTATTATAATTTCGACTTTATTACGTTGTTATAGGGTTCCAATTAAGGTTGTATTATTTGTTTCGTGTCCACCGGCTCGATGCTAGAAAGTGATGTGAGTCAGCGAACTGTTGTAGGACTGTTCACGTACCTTTGTTTCTCAAAAGAGAAAACAGAATTCTTCGAATGATTCCTTTGTTTTTGGCCGCTGAAGTTAGCCTACGAGTATTATCAACTTTAACATTTAAATTTTATATTGTCCGAGTTTAATTATTGAACAAACATATATATCATAAAATCGCTTTTTAGTAATACCTTACATTTCATATGAACATCTTATTAAATTAAAAAGAATTTCTTGTAATCCTCTTACAAAAATGTTTATGTATTATTTCACCACTGAATGTCAAATTTGTGATAGTTCGACATAAGGACCGCCCAAGGTGGTAATAGCCTTCTCCAACTGATTCCGTTCTCTTCTATTTATAGCGACTCTGTTCGAGATTCTTGTAACCAGTCCTGTTATATCATCACTTCATCGCTTATGTGGTCTACCCTTTCTTCGTTTCTTATCTATTGGGTACCAGTTTGTTACCACTTCCGTCCATCTTTCATCCTTAACTCTGTAAATATTCTGCCCATTTCCATTTTAGTTTCTTTTTCGTCTCGTTTGTTCTCTAATTTTACTTTTTCTTGTTAAATTTTTTACTTCATATCCCATGGAACTCAAACTTTTAGTTTATTTAATGAAGTTTTCGTAAGTGGCCAGGTTACGCAGGCGTATGTTAAGCATGATAAGAAGCAGGCATCCATATCCTTTGTTTTTAGTGTATTGCTAAAACGTTCTTAGACTTCTTTCATGGCCCAGTATTACTCCACTTTTATTCTTTCGATCTATATCATTCTTTATGTTGTCTTTTAAAGAGAGTTGATATTATCAATATATCGTACTTTGTTTGTGGAGTGAATGTACCATATACTGTAATTCTTCTGGATTTTCAGAAAGCAATACTATGCCATCCTCAAATCTTAAATGAGTAACGTATTGGCCCATGTATTTTGAGAACTCTCGTTCCAGTTTATTAGTCTGAATGTATGTTCCAATACTGCTATGAATAATTTTAAAGATAGAGTATCTTCTTCTCTCCATTTTCACTCTTGCCTTGCTGTTCCAGAGTATTACTTTTATGACGTTAATATATTTCGTATTCAGACCTTGCTCTCCTATCGCTTTCCATATAGAGTTGTGCGAAATGGAGTTGAATGCTTTTGAATAATCAATAAAACATAGGTACAATAGGATGTTATGTTCAGTATACTTCTCAATGATCAATTTAATTGTATGTATGTGGTCTATTGTCGAACGGTTCTTTATAAAGCCTGCTTGCTCTATCGCTTGATTATCTCACCACAGTAATTATATTAAAATATGTAATTATAGTAATTATATATAACTCTAGTAATTAGTCTCAACAAGTTTGAAGAAAAACTTGTTTATAAGTATGATGTGAGTTTTTTAAGTAATTTGATATTAGGGTAGGATCCCGTTTTTTTTTATGACAACATTACATCAGAGCTTCTCCATTGTTTTGCTGTATTATTACAATAATAAATATTATATAGTATTAAGTTTAATATTTTTTAAAATGCTTAGTATAACTATTTCAATGTTTATCGAAACAAGTTATTACTTGTGGTTGCTATTTTTTATTGTGATTAATATTTTTTCTCAGTATCAAATTATTAAGTATCTATAAGCCTGTAGATGGCAGACCCTGCTTTTTCGAAATTCTCTAGCTCTTACATGTCAACAACTGGAACACAGATGGTAACCAGTCAAGCGGATTCGAAAAACCCTACCATTATTCAAGCCCCACTACGTACAGCTTTAAGATCAAACTATTGACTTTTGTGTTATTATACAAGCAGACCCCAACAACGGCGAAAAATAAATGTAAAGCATTATTAATGTTACTATTACTGAAGAGAGTCCTCATCATGTTTTATATAATTTAGTTTAAAAAAGTAAATTTATTAATGCAATTTTTACATAAATGAGAGTTTATAGTTTAAAACAATGAAACGCACTTTGCTGGCTATATTCTGTTTGTATTTCAGGACGTAGAGAAGATTCTCTATTTTAATGGCCGTACAAATGAATTTTCATCGCCAATAGAACTACAGTTCTGTAACAAATCATTGATATCCACTTTAGACAATTTATTATTGCAGCTTGTCATTGATTACAGATGTTAACAAACAGTTAGTACGTCGATCGTTTCCGTTAGCGACAGTTCGTTGTTACCTTACGCGGACCACGTAGCGAGTACAATGCGGCAGACCTCTTTGGAGAAATGGGCCAGCTGATGTCGAGAGCCAACTTTCACCGCAAGGTCGATAATATAAATTTGGTAGATTTATTATAACAATATATACATTGCAGCTTACTTAAAACAATATAATGACTTAAGATAACATGAAATTAATAGTTAAGTCAGCCATTATCGACTTATCTGTTACAGTAAAATAACAGTGATGTTAAAAAAACGTCGTCAGTATCTACGGTACTCGTACTGTCAGGATTTAAGGCATTCTTGAGGAAACGATGAGGTCAGAGGATGGTCATGGTCGGTCTTTTAACACTCTCCGCGTTCCGGTGGCAATGACTGAATTTTAAGTTTTTTGTGCTTGTTTTTACTTTTATAAACATAATAAAGTCTTACGACATATATTATAAAAGCCTTGTAAAGAATCACTTCCGTTAAGTAAAACGCGTTTTCTTGCATTTTAATACTGCTATATGATCGGCTGGTATAGAATAATCGATGACAGTTATAAAGTTATCATTAAGCACCTATGATTTTTTTATCAGATTCTTTTCGTGTAGTATTTGCGCAACCATCATCACACCTTCCTGTTACCGAATTTTAGGAAGGTTTCCATTCTCTTGGCATGTTGATTGCCTTCGATTTGTTTTGTAATGTTTATTAATTTTTTTCTTATTACCTTACATGTAGATACAAATACAATTGAAATCATTACTCATCTTTAAAAGTGATTTTATAATGTTAATAATTTCTTTAATTATTAACAACATATAAATATAATTAATTACACACACAAATTTCGTAGATAAATAATTTGTATGTACTCTGTAAAAAACAGAAAACAATATAAAATGATTTTTTAGCAGAAACAAAATTGTACGGTAGGAGACATTACAGTAATGGATTTCTTTCATCCATCTTTTAAGTACTTAACAAATAGTATAGATTCAGGAAGGACAGAAAATTCTTTGTATAATTTTAATATACGTAAAAGTGTGTATAATAAACGCGAACTCTAGGCTAAATTAATATTTTTTTTATTAAATTTACATTGCTTATTGAATTTTCGTATAACGGCGTTACGGAATAATAACTGATTGAAGAAAGTCGCAGAACGTTCCTCTTCTCTTCGGGAAGTAAAGAACGAGAAAATCAGAGAGGTTTTGACATAACATTTTCACGTAATATCAGGTGGATGGGACAGCGCAATTTCCTATCGGCGAATCGTTAAAATGATTCATGCAGTTCGTATTGCGATGTGAGTTAACAGTTTTACTCTCAGCGGTTACTTTCACCGAGCTCTCGCCGGTGACGTAGGTCAGGGTCGGCCCGGCACCAGCACCCGTCTCAACCGATCCGGGACAGATTTACTGCAGAACCGGATACCGGTGATTGCACCACACTACCACCTAAGATCTCTTATCGGCAAGCTCCGAATACCGGTTATGCGTCAAGTATGAAACATAAGAGTTTCGATAAAAGCTGATAATATTTGAACAACTCGCCCGATTCTTATGAAATAAAAAATACTTATCGTATTTTCATTGTTTATGTACTAATAAAAGTTATATAGTTTCATGTTATCAATTTCAAATCGTGTTAAATGACAATATGGTCGTCGATGTTGAAGTTTGTAAACTCAGAATACTTTGCCTCTAAAATGTTGACAGTCGGATCATAGCAATACAGTAAAGGCGGTAAATTTACAAAATGGTTGTGGTAGTTAGCTAAGCGGGTTCGAAGAAAATTCTACCACCAATCAAACTTCACAACAAGAACCGAGAGTAGGGACCACCGTGAGTTGGCAAACGGTTAGCCAGGTATAATACTATTACTTCATATCTACTTATATGATATCGATTAACATAGCTTTGCCACGCTGAATTTGAATACCGAGCAGTATTTTAATATCCGTTTACATCTCAGCTAAGAAATCGACATCGAATACTAATACAAAATGTTACGCCACAGTTGCAACCTATAGAAAGCGTAGCCGATACGATAGAATCGAAATAGAATGAAGATTCACGCAGCACTCATTATACAAAAAAAAACACTAGATACAGTATATAATAATAATAAGTTCGTATACTTACATAAATTATATAATATAAGAAATGGGTGTCTTAAATATTTTTAACTTGCAACAGATAAAACACTGGAAATGAGTGTATAAATGTCTGTATTAAAATTGCATATCAAAATAAATTTCAAAGAATTATTTTGCAGTACAAAAAATATAAAAATAATATAGACCAGCACTAGCGATAGTTTTCAGTATATTATAAAGTATAAATTGACTTTAACTGCCTGCAAGCGGTTGTTTTGTTGTAGTCTTTGGGTGGTGGTAGATTTTATCGAACACGTCTGGATAGCTACCACCAAGATAATGTAAATCTGCAGCCATAACAACATTGTTATGTTTCAGCAATCAAGGTATCAGAACCAAAGTATTCTGAGTGTGCACGCTTCCATACCACTTAATACAATGTTAAATAGAGATTAAGTGTGAGCCAATGGTAGTTAGGACGACTAACTGTTTACAACAGTAATGTTTTAGTATTTATTACGTAGGCGTTTCAGCGCAAAACAGCTGAGTGTGAATATATCTGTTTTAGTTAGTTGGAGAAATGAATATTGAGTAAACGAGACACAACTTTACCCAGTACCAGTCTTCCATCCCAAGGCGACATTCAATGTGGCGGTGGTTAATGCGGTGTAGTATAAACTAAATAGTTTCACATATCTATCATTGGGTGAACATCCTTCTCAATACTGCACCATAAACACAACATTTAGCATTTCAAGTCCAGCGGTGATCGGTCTACTGGCTAATGATAATGAGAAGTTCGTGTTCACTCGGAGCTATTTTATAAAGCGTACCCTTCACTATCTCATGAGTTTTATAATTTGATATGTATAATATATTTTATGTGAATCCTAAACCACTGAAGACAATGAAACCGTTTCCGTTATTATTATGCTGAAATGATTATACTGTATATCTATTTATTATATAAATATACAAGGTGGACCGATCGGTGTGGAGATCTTTTAGGGAGGCCTATGTCCAACGGCGGACTTCTACCGGCTAATGCCAATATAAAGATATCATATATAGAATATACACACAAAATATATCGTTCTATAGATAATTATTAAAAATTTGGGTCGACGTAAAATTCAATAATCAAATATACGCGAGTACAGATTGCGAGCGTAACGTCGCAGGCGCAACGAACGATAAGACATAGATAAAGAATTTGATGAATCGGGAAATGGTTAGATAAGAGAGATAGGTCTGCGAGTTAACATTACTCAACGTGATTTCCTTTAATGATCTTGAGATAATCAATCTACCTTTTTTTTTCTCTGTTTAATTGTAATCGCAATTTTTATGATTAGTTACGCTATAATTTACCTAATTTCGCGATGAGGTGAGAAGGACCAGTGTCCGCTATTTGATACGGTTGCTGTCTTTTACCGTGTACTGCTTTATTAATTGTTGCACATAGTTTTAATAAATATTTTATTATATATATATATATGTGTATATATGTAATTTGTCTAATTATGATAAATTTTGGAGTGAATTTGTTTCAGATTGGGTTTTATTATTCACTGATTTTAGGCTAATAATTAAATCAATCTACCTGTCCGTCGTAATAACTAAAAAAATTATAATTATCATATCTGTGAGTATAATTGAATTTAATAATTAGCTGGGATGTCAGATAATATCATCATCAGCCTATAGACGCCCACTGCTGGACAAAGGTCTCCCCCAAAGATCCCCACTCCAATCGGCTTTGCGCTATTCGCATCCAGCGGTTTCCCGCGACCTTCACCAGATCGTCACTCCACCTTGTAGGGGGCCTTCCAGCATTGCGCCTACCGGTACGCGGCCGCCACTCCAGGACCTTTATACCTGGGGTGTAAGGGGGTCCGTATCAACAACTCACGGGACCCAAGCCAACCTCACCTGCTCGTGGTGCACCATGCTAATCAACAAACGAGGCTCTGGCTTCCCACCAACCCGCACGGGGCCAGCGTGGTGGGAAATGTCCCAAATCCCCCCCTATGAACTCCCAGATAATATGTAAATTAGGTAATTTTAGCTAGGTGGGAAAGCTTTATATTTTGAATAGTAATTTTATTTACTTTCCATATTATTATATTTTATAATGTACTTAATTGGTTTGCATATATAAAGCGATGTTGATGGCTTCTGTGTGTACCGTATCTACTGTATCTTTGTTATATTTTTTTACAGAACAGATTTATTGTTGCGTACTAACGTTATTGCGGTTTGATTTTCCCAACTATTTGAAATTAATTTAATTTTTTATTTTAATGTTTTTAACGAGTTTTGATTATATGTTTTTAAATGTTATAAATGAAACAAAGATATTGATTAAAAATTTTCTCTGATCTTGGCTGAATAAATAAATGGCAACGATGAGGGAGTATCAGGCTGAAATTCAATCTTTTAAAGCTCGTACAAGTGGAAGCCCGGCTGCCAACAATGTTTTATTTCTTTTTTTCTGTATCAATAAAAAGTAGAGCAATCTCGTGTCACCGCAACGCTGACGCTACGCTAAGTAAGTTAACGAGAGCGGATCGTTGACCTGAACCACAACCTGAACGGAAAGCTTTTATACGTATTTTAAACGAAAATTAACTTCACTTAATTAACCGACTTGTGGTTAAAGAGCAACTCTTTAGCACCCCATTCTCGTTACAGTTGTGGGTTCGATTCTCTACAATTCAAAAAATATTGAAATGATTAAAATTATTTTGTTCTTGACTCAATTGTATGTATCTTGTTTCCATGTTACTGTAAATAAGAATTCAATAAATTAATATTTGTTGTGTGTGAAAAGATCGAAACCTTGACAATATTTGAAGGACAGTAATTTCGTCTCCACTCAATGTCAAGTACGAGTATGATTGCATTTACCAGACAACATTACGAGTAAAATAAAACTTAAGTATAGTAAAGTTTACACTTAAATGCGTGTGTAATTTTATAAGCTTATAAGATAGAAAGTATTAGCGGAAATAGTAACGAACAGTCAATGTTTAAACGATTTATTTATTTAATGAGCAAATCTGAAAGAATATAATTGATAGATAAATATTTAGTTAACCAAATCCTTACACGCTGTTTTAGGTATTCTTAATACAGATTCGTTTAACGATATTAAAATACCCACAAACATACAGAAATATATCTAATCGATGTAAAAATAAGATACTTTTAGAGAGCCAAAAAATATGTGTATAGACAAATAAAAACTAATTTAAATAATAAATGGACTATGCTGTCATGGACAAACACAATTATACACAAAAAAACGCATACACATGTACATGCTAAAACATTGAACACAAATATTTACACAAATTGTTGAATAAATAAAAATGTATTCAAGGAGAAAAATAAGTATTTTCCTGTGTTTGTTATGTACATTGGCTTTACTTAACCTCCTCTTGGCAGGTACACAACTGTTAGTTTAAATTAATCATCAATTTTTTTATGAAGACGATACATATTTTCATAATGAAACAAGCGTCACACAAACTTTTTATATAAATTATACAATTATCAAACACCTCAATTTCACACGGTGTTTAGTGAACGAAGTTGTAGATAATGATGCTCACAAAATATAGTCTAGCTAATCTTACAATTCTCAAATTAGTATTGTAAATATTAACAATTACTATACCATAATGAGCCCGATATTAGACATAGGTCGTCTCCTAGGTCGGTAAGCGCTGGTCGTGAAACTTCATTCCTATAAACAGAATTTATTTTAAAAAGACAATACGTTTGCTCATGAACATGAAGTACAAAACGCAAATTTTCATTTCAATAATCCTTAATTTTCTTCATATTTTATGTTATATTTTTAAATTAGGTATATTATTTTTTATGGTGAGGTGTTTCTTAACACAGGAGGAGACTAATCAAACGTTTAAATATGAAGCTGAAGGGAATTAAAGCTTTTTATCATGGGCTTAACGTCTCAATATACAAACTTTGTCCCAGAGAGTTATTATTGAACAAACATTCATGCACTTAGCGGTTGAAGTCGGTAATCGTGTCATCACGATGATATGATTACCGACTGCGAGTACTCACGAGTAATCCAGGGCGGCGACAAATGAGATTTGTCCGCGGTTCATGACACTTTGCTATTTCTATGCCGATGTCGCACGGTTACCGACCTATTTATAGTTCGCCTTGTTGCCTAGTCGCAGTCTAGACCGACGCGCAATGATATAAGCCCTGAACAATCTAAACCCTGCTATAGAAGAAGCGACGTTTTTTTAAGAAACAAGCAATAGTGCTAACACAAAATTATAAATTAAATCACTTACATTTTTAATTAAAAAAAAAAATGGTAAAATAAAGGATTTCATTGCGTCTACTTAATCTTAGGTAAAAAAACACTAATTTCTGCTAAGGACGATTCGCTAGGTTATTACAATTATTAAAAAAAATCGAATTTGACGGAGGTTGGATAATAATTGGCATGCGATCCCTTTACAATTAAATCAAATACCAAGCATACCATTCGAAGACTACACATCACAACGATCATTGCGAAAAACAGAAAAAATCTGGTTTCCCAGAACCTCATGCGAAGCACGAAGCTTTGGTGCAAAATCAAACAAATGATGAACATTTTACGACAATAGTGGATTTTGTATGAAAAAGTGGATTTCTTACCGTCGAATCTTAAGGCACTCGTTGATATAAATATTTAAATTTCTATCATTTTAATATCAATAAAATTGCAACAAATTATTTTAGATTCATTTAAATTTTTTAGAGATGTTTGTATAATATTATACATAACATATATACATATATATCTGTACACGTACATTTTCCGTGTCTATTTCTCTATCTACTCTGATAGTCTTTTGTTAAAAAAAACATTTTTTTTATACTACTATGCGACGAGACGAGCAAGACGTTCACCTGATGGTAAGTGATACGCTTGTCCATGACAACGTGGTGCTAGTTAAGATGGTACACACTGCACCACATTGCTTGTCGCCTTGAGACATAAGGTGTTAAGTCTCGTTACCCCCAGTAATTACACTAGCTACAGCGCCCTATCCTGGTTAACAGGGTCGGCCAGGATTTGTCCCCGCCAGCAATGCTATTTGGCGGTTGAAATAGGAGCTGCGGTGGTACCCACCCAGACGGTCTCCGGCAACAGACACCTACTACCACCTGGTAATATATATGCCTAACCTCTAAACGGTGTCTTTCTGGTATTCTGCATTTTTTATTTGTTTAATTTATGTATTATATATTTTTTTCAAATACAAGGTGCTGATATGAATTTAATTTAACATGTTAGAATAATTGAGAGAAAATTAGATAGTTTAAAATATATCTATATTTGTAGGACTTCCTCGAAGTATTTTTTAAAATTATGATATCACCGGTGTTAGCACCACTTATATAATTTTTGAGATTAGCCACTGTCTAATAAAACGTAATTTTGCAGAATCGTCTTACATTTGTTCACCAGCGCAACGTTTACTTTAGATGTCCGTACCGCCCGCGCGTCTTATTTATATTATACGTATATTACGCGTTCTTATATTATACCTACACATGAACTACAAAAACTTGCTTGAGTTTATGAAAACATTTCTTATTTTAACTTAAAGCCATGATTAATTAAATTTTAACGAACAGTTATTTATGAAAGGTATTTGCGCCGATGTTTAACTAATTTTAACAATCAAATCATTCTACAACACGCACAATACCTTTATTTTTCACGTTTACTGGAAGTTAGTCCCTGTAGTTGTAGATAGTCTAGATAGGTACTACAGCTACTTCTGTTTTTGCTGTTTTGGTTTAAAGAGAGTTGAAATTACTATGGTATTGAGATTTAAACTGTCTCAAAGCGATAAGCACAATGTTGTAACGTATTTATCATCTTAACCAGTGCTATGATGTTATAAGCAGGCGTATCACTTACCAATAAAGTTAATCCAATGTCCAAATAAATGAAAAACCCTTCTTTTTATAATACTGCTACAAATAATATTGTAATATATTACAATGAACCGCTTTTAAGGCAACATAGATAAGAATTTCCCTTCTAATCAATCATTACAACTTCATATGTTTTTTTTATATCCAAAATAAACATGGAAGCAACAAAAGAGCTACACAAATAAAACTTAGACATATATCTTTTCCTGGAGCTTATGTCAATAAACAAAATTATAATTTATGCAATATTACAATTGTATTCAGTTTTACAACTTGACAAATACATTCTTGTAAATGCTTCATAAGTTTTTTGTTACAGAACGACGAATTGTTCGGAGAATAAATACATAATTTTTAAGTTTTTCTTGCTTTTACGTACTTTAGTCATTTACATGTAATGCAGCAAAGTTTTTATAATGAATTGAGTAAAAAATGAAACTTGTAGGTTTACGGTGAGGTTGTCATGGCTTGTATTACAATAATGAATTATCTTATTACTCTTCAATTAATATTAAGTGAAATTGAAGACAATTTGCAGCACATAAAAAAGTATGAATATTATGTGTATATATATATATATTTATCGCCGAAGAGATTATTTTTTCAAAACTAACAACTCCGAAAAAATATCAAAAGGTTAGAGAACGAGTTGTGGTTTTTTTATTTGTACTAGATATCACAGTGACAAATTCATTTGTAATTGTCAAAAAGACTGCACATGTTTATGCAGGTATAAAAAGAATTACAGTTTACAATATCTCAACAGATTTATCTGGTATGGTGAGTCCAGAACTTGTATAATATGATTGTGGATGTTAAGAGCAACCTTTGCGTAATTACACATCCATTTAGAAGATATAGTGCGAGCTTTCTTTAGGTCGATTGTAAATGCTAATCGGACTGGACACAGAGTTTTCTTAAATTTTAATCATACTTCTTTTGAAATCACTGGAAAGCTGAAAATAGACATAACTTTACCATTGAATGATGCTGTTAAGATCGTTTTTACTACGATGCTATATTACGGCATGATATAAACAATTTAAAAGTTTCACAACATTTAATGTAGTTAGAAAAAAAATAATAAATGTAGGTAGTATATTAAATATTTAGCAGGCTGCTGCTTTCTGTTAGATTTATAAGAAACACGCGAGGATACAAACGTCGTTTTACATTTTCAAAATACAATTTACTTTATTATCCAACAATCTGCAATTATAACATTAATAAAGATTATATTTATTATGTTAATATCACAGCTTAATCCTTATCTCACCTGGCGTTAATTGTGTATCCTGTTTATTCCTCACACGATGACACCTGCAATGTAATGTTTATTTGTATATGTTCCTTAAAAAAAATAATCCTGCGTCCTTTTCTGAGTACCGACCTATATCAATTCCACCATTCCTATCTAAAATCCTAGAGCGCCTGGTGTATAATCAGCTAAGCTATTATCT
Source organism: Byasa alcinous (assembly GCA_018246375.1). NCBI lineage: Eukaryota > Metazoa > Arthropoda > Insecta > Lepidoptera > Papilionidae > Byasa > Byasa alcinous. The sequence continues at coordinate 110 of DWMX01000569.1, read as the reverse complement.
CCAAGTGAATTCCCTTTTAAATCCTTTTCAATTAGGTTTTCGTTCCGGTCATAGCACCGTGACGGCACTAGTTAACATAACAGAAGACATAAGATCAGCAATGGAGGATG
>DWMX01000568.1:0-24067 GCA_018246375.1 Byasa alcinous | reverse complement strand
GGCTGCGGCAGGCGGAGACGCGCGCGCCACCGGGGACACGCTCGGTGACGACACTTCCGCGCTTTCCGCCTTGCGGACGGTCTGCACCACTCTGCTTGTAGACACAATGCAAAATTCATTACAAGCCAATTAACCGTATAACAGATTGGGCGATAGAGAACTGATGCAAGATTTTAAAACAACACAACTAACAACACAACTAACAACAACACAACAACAACACAACACAACAACACAACTTAACTTAACTTAACTTATTACACAATGTTTAAAATATGTCCTATAGATATTCTAATGAATAATCTTAAATATCTAAAAATTAAGGTAATATCATTATCATGAAGTGCCTCCTTCAAACTGAAGTTTGGTGGTCAGATTGAGAAAAATTTTCCTATCTTGAGCAATTAATATTTATATTATGACTGGGCTTAAATACCATCAGTTAATATATATTTATATATATATCTACCTTAATTTTTCATCCTCTGGGTGTCTCCGCTCTGTTTCTTGCCTTTGTCTTTCCCTTTCAGCCTGTTCCTTTTTCCTTAGTTCCTGCTGTTCTATAAGAGCTCTTTGCCGATCTATTTTTTCACGTGCTTGTTTTTTGAATGCCTGCAATGCAAATAATAGAAATAGAATACTAATATCATAGTAGTAGGCACGTAAAGTCACTCGGCAAAGTTTGTATCACGGAGTCCGAATAATATTTTTAATTTTCATAGTTTATTGCAACTGATTTATCAATTTTAGTTAAGTTGGCTCCATTAACTTTGTTATAAAATAATAAAAATGTAAATGATAGCTTACTTGAAAACAACTGTCCATTACAGGTTTTTGCTTTATTTGGTTATTTGTTCCTATGTTAGGTATACTTTGTGGGCTACCAGCTTGAGCTAGTGATGACCATGAACTTGCGTTTTTAAGATTTTGCTCTTGTTTTATCTTGAAAGGTTGGGCAAAGTTAGAGTTTTTTGAATCGTCCATTTTTTTCTCCATTTCATATTTCGTTCTCTCCGAAATATTATTCGGTCCGATGCTCGGTACGCCCATGAGATCTTCGATGGGTTTCGGAGTGAGTAACGGTTTACAATCCTCTTTCTTGATGGCAGGTGTTATAAGACAGGGTGCGGTCGTCATGCTGAGGTGTGATTGCGCGGTGACCGCATGTGAAGTTGCATACACGGGATCAAATATCGACGACACGGGCGGAACGCTAGTTATGCCGGGCAGGTTAGGATTCAAATCGGGCCTGAGCATCTCCCGCTCGTGCTGAGGGTTTTTATCAACAAAGCCGTTATGTGGCGCAACGTACATTTCGCTTTTTATTTGATCAGCTACGTGCGTCATCTCTGAGAGCCCCCCAAGTTGAGCCATTAAATTATGATGGGATGTGTCCGACATTACAGGTGCTTTTGGTATAGGGAAATCATCCATTCTCATGGTTGGCTCGGCGACGCTGACGCTGACGTCCATTGGAACATCGGCTTTGAGGCTTCGTTCCAGACTCGCAAGGGACCTTTCGATAGGATCAACGTACTGAGAAGTATCTATTTTATCAAGGCCGTTGCGAGGTTCCGACTTGATGACAGGTTTTTGTTCCTGTATCTCTGCGACGGGAGTTGGATTGGACGAATCCGGCGGGGTAGGTATACGGCTCACGTGCATCGTTTGCGCAACAGGTGCAGGGTTTGCCGGCGGCGTAGGGATGCGTGGCAACGGTTCCTGTACAGGTGAATGGACGGGCACTGCAGCTTCAATTTTTTCTTCCGCCACGGGCGGCGCCGCTTCCTCCACTTCTGCCGTCACAGGTGCAACTACCGGCGGGGCCGTTTTCTGCAATTTTTTTAACAATTATTTAACTGTTATCTATATGACAACAGCTTACAATAACATACATAAGAACTAAATATGTTAGAAAACACATGAAAAGAGAAATGTTTATAGAAAGAACTTAAGAATCATAAAAATGGCACGACATTGTTTTAAAAAAGTATTAATGAATCATTCGAGGTAACAAAATGTATTTACCATTTGTGGAGGTAGTTGATGAATTTGTTTCTTCAACTTTTTTTTTGAAGGCTTACCCGAACAAGTACCTGCAATGATTAGTTATGAATGAAATTAAATAGTACCGCTAGTGTGACATTAAACGATAGATTATCATACGTACCGCCTCTACTTGCAACAGATTCTTCAGAAGTGTAATCTATTTTCTTTAAAGTTATTATTTTATAGTCAGAAATGTTGACCTAGAATATATCCTATAATAACACCAATAATGAAACCTACTTATGTGTCAACAAACCGCTTCATCGGCTCTGTTAACAGCACAATAAATAACTGCATTTTAAAGAATGTACACCATAAAATTGTTAATATTCAATTGTGTTTAGCTCTTACGTTTGTATATTGCAGCGTTATTTCAATTACCGAACATTATAAAATTAGGAGTTAAGAACACGAACTAAGGCATTAAATCCGTTCAAACTTCAGATCTCAGGGCAGTGTAAATAAAATTCAAAATGTTACTTAAAAGTTTTACTTAATTTCTGTTATACGTATGGAATTATATACAAGGTTTATTCCCACTCAATCTTATCGACTAATAATTTTAAGTCATGAGAGTTGATTAAATAAATCTTAATTATATAATTTATTACATGCTGTTCCTGTTTACGCTCCCAAAACATAAATATGACAAAAGTTGTGTAACAAGTAATCATTGTACCAATTATTACTTCCTTAATAAAAATATAAATTGAACAGAGCATAGTTGCCAATCGTTGGCAACGCAATGAAGTGCTAGTTCAACAGCAACACACATGACTTGACAAATATAATCTCTAATAATTTATTTATTAGAAAATTTCTACTAGAGTATACAACGGACATATTTGTTCTTTTTTCTATTTTAATTAAAAAATAAAGATCACCTAGAAATCGGCAGTGGTGCACAACCGACCGAAACTTAAGTTCTAGTGAATTTTCTTTTCGATCTTCAAACATTACTTGACTGATCCTAAAAATTACCGTTTGTATGTTACAGAGAGAATCTTATATCTAATGTATTATGTACGTATTAGATAACATTTGCAATATAGTTACACAAATACCAGTAATTTGCTCTTATTTATACAAACATCTCAGTGATTCGCATCGAGTGCGGATGCAACTTGTACTCGCATTACTTACGCATTACGAATGAATAACAAATATAACATGATCGCGACGCGAATCGGTAGCGCGTCCATCGCACGCACGCGCTTCAAATCAATATTTCTACAATAGACTTTACATCGATCACTCGAATCCTATGGACTACATCTAACTTACATTAAAACTTTTAGAATAATCGAATTGTACTTAGTGAAACATTCATAGTGCGTGTCGATTTTCTGCATTAAAATACTACTTTAAAAAAATCATGGGGAATGTACAATTGTAAGTTATTTCAATGGACCAATATAACTTATTTTAAAATACTGATGTCTCAACTCCAATAAAATCTTATGATGCATGATATTACGTATATCATAAAATAAATTCGTATCATAAATGTATCTAAATAGGAAGTTTTAAATTACAACATTGTACACATATACCCAATACATAAGTGTATACAGCGAGTCACATCACTCGCGTTACAACAACTGACCATCCGTAAAAGCAAATCAAAAGAAATCTATTCTTTCATCACCATTGTTCTGTTGTAAGAATTTAATTTCACAATGTTTCAACCAACCTTAGTTAAGAATAATTTATTTCTTTCTTAAAATACAGAGAAGCAACACTTTCGTGTTGGTAATACATGTAATGCTTTACAAACATGTCGAGATAGATATTTATGGCCGTATGTGGAAGATATGAGCGATATTTTTTTTAAATGTTTTTTTTATAACACACATTAATAAATTAACTAAATATAAGTACTCAAAGCCCGTATAAGCGCGGTCTAGTTTATACGTTTAGCAAAACCTTCGTTTTTACTAAACATATATTGGGTCTACCCATATTTTCCAAAACTGCAATTCTAATATTACAATGGTTTAAAATATACAAAAACATTGAATTTAAGCAAAATAGGCCCTACATTTATAAGTATTACCCTAAAGGTGGATGGAAGAGAATTTTTTTACAGGCGATTTCTTCATATTAATAAATAAAAAATTAATAATTTTTTTCTGAATGCTAGTGAAAATATTTTCAAATGCAGTTTCAAAAGATTTTTATGTTTATGGACGAAATTATTAGCGAAAGTTTTATAATAAATCCATAATATATTGTCTATGAAAACAATAAGAATAACTGATTTCTTCTGCTATTTTTGTTTTTGAAGACTGACGTATGTCTGTGAGCTGCACGAATCACTTAGCGTTCAGTAAATTGTTTGCCTGACAGTTATTTTCATAATTAAAAAAGTTCGTAAAATTATCTCAAAAGAAATATAACAAAAAAAAAATTACAATAAGGTTAGTTGTTTAGGTAAAAAAGCACCTGCTTATTATTTTACGTAACTTATTGCACCATTCTCCTCCCTCCTTTTGGATAAATTAACAAAACTGCGTTATTACAAGTATCCAGCTGCCAAACAAAACTTAAATACAATAAATAGTTTCTGGTACTTGTCATAAAAAAAAAGATTTTACACAAGACTTAATTTTCAATGTGAAAATTTAAAATAAATACACGACACAGTAAATACAAGAGAGATTTTGCAAACAATTTGTGAAGGAAGGAGGCCAGCTTTAGGTATTCGGTCATCATAAACAATTTTGGACACAAGTTACAATGAAATTTTTGAGAGCAAGCATCAAAGTAGTAAGCGTTAAACCAATAAAACCATACCTTTTCAAACAAGTTAAAATTTTTAACTAAAACATGTCACAACATTACGTCCTCGACGCAGAAAAGGGGCTTAGGTGCAACAAGAGGCCAAAGAATTTTGCTTGCCAAGTGGTATCCATCCTTACACAATTGTTTGCATTGACGTGGCCGAGCGGCGTGCGGCAGCGGCGTGGATCCTCTTCGCCCGCGACATTACACCACCACTTCCTTTTAACTCTCCGCAGAGTTCACCCTACTCATATGTTTTCTCAATTTCACACGCAAAAGAAGCAATTAGTACCGTGAGATCTGAAGTTTCCAAAAGTAATTCGTAAAGATCGAAGTTTAAAGTATGCAAATGAAATAACACCGTAATTGAGGACATGATATAGTTAAAAATATTAATGTGAAAAGGTATTTCCTATTGGTTTATGAAAGCAAACCAAACGATATATATATATTTCTTACCGGCACCAGTTACACTGTATCAGCATACACCAAAAGCTGGCTTCTCCTCCTTACCAACTATCAAGTGTTTTGTGCCTTTCACTATTCGTTAATGTAGCGCTCAATGAGCGACAAATCTAAACAGGAACTAATTCAAACTATAGTGTGATTGCTTTCCACTTTTTGAATATCACAGTAATGATAAATTATAACTCAGTACTACATCCCTATTTTACTCACATACAAACTCATACATGTTGCTTCACAAAGTTATAAATTGGGGTAAAATATCGAAAGTAAATCGAAAAATTTCTAACATTCATCTTTATCTATTTGAACAAACCTCTTTTTGGCTAATATTTTACATGTATAATCTTGAGATGTTACCCACATTCACACAGCAATCACTCTGTAATACTACACAATTAAAACCAACTATCTCCAAGTGGATGAGGGAATATAATATTACAATCGCCAAAATAAATAAAAATATGATGCTTTTATAAATAATAAGGATATTTAAAACTTGAGGGCTTCAATAAATAAAAAAAAATACAAAAAGTATAAATTATCCACTCTGGGACCAAAAATATACCAAGCAAATCAATCGCCTATTTATTAATTATTTTGACTTGTATCTAGATGCTAAGTCTCTGTATACTACATCAGACACCATGACAATGTGTATGAATGTTCTCAAGTCATTCATTCTGTCATTGCCATTTTTCAGACTAGAATAACATTATTTGAGAGGTTCAAAGTGTAAAATCGCATTGAATATATTCTATGAAATGGAAAAGAACCACAATCAGTCAATCTACAAAAATACTGGCAAAGGTAAAAAACCTCTTGTATTTCATTATGTATAAAAAAATTAAAAGTAGCCTAAGTATATAGATCTCAAGCATTAAAATATATATACTTCACTTACATCAAAACATAAGTACAGAAGAGTAATTGTAATTGAAAAAAATTATGAAATGAGCAAACCTAATCATACACTTAATGTCTGAGTAAATATAATTACTGACAGTATTCATTATAATTATTGAGTTAATTGAAAGAAAAGTTAAAAAGGTGAAGGACATTTTTGATGGAGAAACACAGGAACATTAAATGTTTTATTAATGTTTTGGCAGAAACACTAATACTTTTAAATTTGTATTATCTTTCAAAATAGATGAATGATTTTCAGTAATAAAATAGTTAGTTCTTTGCAATTATAACTAAAAGAAACAGAAAAGATGATGTTAACCATCTTTCATCATTTTCATTCATCATCATTAAATTTTCTATTGGGAAAGCAGCTTTATGACAACCAGTAAATTAGTTGTTATTAATCTAAACTATGTTGGGTAGTTTCCTAATTTTAATATTATTTTGTAATAGATAATAAATTATTAAGTTCTCTGTCAAGTGTTGGGTTGTTCTGTAATTATACTAATCTAACAACTTTAATGGAAAGTCTGTAGTTTATATGTACATTTCTAGTTAGAAATATAATCACATACTCTTCTATACTTTTACATTTTGATGCAGAAGTTTGAGTGATTTGTCTTACTTAAATGCAGATAATAAAATAATCTAACACTAAAATTTTAATTTACATAATATATGGTATGTTACCATAATAATCAGTGCTGCTTATTAGTGTTTACTAATGAAACAAATTGTTCAGTTTAAGACGCCAGAGCAAACATATGCCGCAATAAAATCTAACCTGCTTCACTGTCACTGCTATCAGAAGAGCTGGTATCAGTACTAGATGAGGAGTTTGATGAGTCTGAAGAGCTGGATGATGATGTCATCCCACCACCCAAGCCTTCTTTGCAGCCCTCTGTCAAAAATGATAATTTTATTAAATGCATTCTATTTTTAAGGTCAAATTATATACTAAAAAGAAGTGTTATAAGTATATAAAACATATTCATATTGTTTTTACTTTTTACAGTGATTAATTGAGATATGAATAACATTTACTAGCTGGTAAATGATAATGACTTGATGCATTATGAGACTGATGGAATTTACTAATTTAATTGAACATTGTAATAATAACTATTTTTAATATTGGCCTCTTCAATGATATACACAGCTAAACTTTGACGTCCACAGTCATATAGATCATTACGGTACCCAGCCGCACGAATTTTTATAAAATGCCCAAAAATTGTTACCATTTCTCGGTATTTTTTTCTTTGTGTTTGAGGAAAAGAAAAGGCGTGCGTGCGAGACCTTCACATGGTGGTAATATGCACCTGCCTATTAACTTGGCCTAATTAACATAATATATACACAACACCACTATGTGCTTGTTGCCTTAAGTCATAAGATGTCACTTCCCATTACTCCCAATTATTGCACTACGCCCTTCAAACCAGAATACAGTAATGTTTGCACACTACTGTTTGGTGGTACCGCTACTTGATGATCTCTAGCAACTTAGACCTGTGACCAGTGTTTAACCTTCCCTCTTAATGTTTAAGGACACCTTATGAGTGGAATGGGGATACTATAACAGGTTGGCCACAATAGATAATTAAGTTTAACCTAACTAATATTTCTGCAATGACCTATATAGATTATTACACATATATACTCGAGCTTTTATACCTAATAATATATTGCTGTGATTGTGAAATAAATATTCAATACCTTTTTTCGGTTGCTGCTTTTTATTAGATCCTAACTGTCCCGACACATCTTGCAATCTCTTTTCTAATTCCTGCTTTTTCTCAGCCATTTGTTCATCCTTTGATTTCCCTGATACTTTCCGATCTGAAAATAATTAGTTCATAAATAAAAAACCTCAAAATATCTGAGCTTTCACAAGCAATGTCAAAATTACGAATTTTTCTATATTGTAGTTCCACTTTACACTCTTCTAATAACCATTTCATTACAAAGTACTAAAACAATAATATAAATAAAATGTGTGAAAAGAATACTTACGAGTCTTCTTACGGAGGCATGATGCAACATAACTTTCTAATTCCCTTAAAGTTGATGGTTTCAGGGTCTCAAAGTCTATCTCAATCTCATCAGGATTTGAATCTCTAAGAGAAGGCTCTCGACTCTGAATGATATGCACAACCTTCCCAAGCTTGTCACCTACAAAACAATTTAATTTATTTACTTTTTAAATTTCTTACTTAATAGATATAATTTACAAGTAATATATGTGTTTATAAAGACATATTTTACTACTCAAGTATGTAAGTGGTTTTCTATATATGAGTAGTGTATTTTTAACAATAATTTATATTAAGAATGCATGCATTAGTTTTATGCACAATTACAAATGTGTTCACAAAAGTGTCACCTGGTAATTTGTTTATGTCGAGCGAGAGCTGACGCTTCTCGTCGTAAGACATGGGTTTAGCGATATCCTCATCGTCGGTGTCGGGGTGAGGAGGCTGATGGGGCACGGGTGGAACAGTGGGTGTAGAGCTTTTCTTCTTGGCAGGGACAGTATTACGTGAAGCTGTCTTTGTGGCTGCAGCGGCTACACCTCCGCCGCCGCCGCGCTTGCTTCCCGTCTTACCGCGCACTCCGCTAGTTGCTAGTGAACATGATACTGTTATATTGTTACACTATAGCAATACTAAGAACTAGAGTGCACAATAATTTTAACATTAGAGTTTAAAAACTGATAAGTATTTTTGTGATTGTTATTCCATTACGTAGGACAAGTCATCTATGTGTCTAGTAAATTGTCAATGTTTTAAATATTGATTATGTAATATTAAATTCTGGCAGTATAACACAAAGGGCAATATAAGTTATATAAGTATACTAAAGACTTACCTAAACTCTCACTTATATTGTTGGCTTTTGCGCTATATGCTGTGACTGTGTTTGTTTTAGGAATTGTGGTGCTGGTACTACTAGTTGTCGTCTGTTTCTTTTGCTTTTCTTTAATTTTCTTTTTAGCTTTTTTCTTATTATTAGATTCTTCAACCAGTTTTCTCATTTTCTCTTGAAGAGCAAGAAGTTCTTTTTCAAGTAATTTAACTTTATTATTTCTTTCTTCCTCAGAATCATCAGATTCTGAATCAGATTCAGAGCCAGATTCAGAACTGGATGCAGAACTTCCTTTATCCATTGTATGAGGAACTCCAATATGAACTGGCTCATCAGGTATTTTAGCATACCTACAACAGTGTTTATTAAGTGTTAATACCATTTTATATGAAATTGCTGCCACTTATGTATTTAAAGGAAAATGAATTACATTAGCTTAAGTAATATCTGTCTAATTATTACATCTACACATTTTATGTTATAATCATTATTAAAATTACAAACATATCAAAGAATTTAAAAAAATCATACCTCATTTCAAAAACGTCTTGTAATTTCCTTGCCATTGCAACGACATCATGATCGGGTGGATTATATTTGTAGCAGTTGGTAAATACTAAACGAACATCAGCAGCAAATTCAGCAGCAGTTTTATATGCTCTGTTATCCATCTTTTGCTTCACAGTGCCAAGGTCCATCGGTTTCTTAATAATATCAAAATAATCATGAAGACCGAGCAATTCCGCATCTACAGGTTTGTAAAATGGCCACGCATATCCCTGTCGAATACGTAGTTGCTTTACTGTATACTTAATAAATCTTGTTAAGTTAATGCACAGTTATAAGTAATCCATAAAAACATTTTTTTTATTTGATGGAGACAAGAAGACGTTTTACGTTATCGATAGACGATATGTATCGTAAATGATACACCCGCTCATAACAATGTGGCGTTAGTTAGTATAACAAACAAAGCACCACATTGTACCTGTCACCTTGAGACATGATGTTAAGGTCTTATTATCTTAATAATTTCTCAAACCAAAATTCATTACATTGATTAAAAATCTAAGCATACTTTATGTTCATGAAAGAGTAGAACCCTATAATAGATTTTAAAATCTTTGTCTAATTTCAAATTCAGGCACAATTAATATGTGAAGGTATATTAATTCAAAGTTAAATCAAAAGCAACGTTTCCTTCATAAGAAAAAAATATAGTAAAATGACATACTTACTGAATGTTTTTTAGAAAATAATTCTTTTAATATTTCATTACAACTCTTGAGAGCATCGGATAACTTTTCTTTACCCTTTGCCATTTGTGGAGTCATACCAGAATGATGTGATGCTCCTGCTGAACCCATACCGGGTGATAACCCTCCCATTTTAAAACTTTCTTCTGCTACTCTTCCAGCCTGAAAATGAACATAAAATTATATAGGTGTTAAAAAAATTGATTAGTGCACAAACTTGAAATTAATTAAATCATTTACCTTTTTCTGTCGTCCACTTTCTCTTCTCGTCGAAATTTTTGCTGGCTTAGGTCCACTTTGTTGATCAATTGTCGGTGTTGTATAGCCTCCTTCAAATGAACTGCCCATGGGAGTAGTTGTATCAGCTTTTCTTTTCACACCTTTCTTTACCTGATATTTAAAGACGGTATTGTGAAATACTAATACAAAAAAATTAAAAAAAAACTTTAGGTCGCAGTTAAATATACCTTAGCAGGCTGCGTCTGCGATAAAGTTACCGCCGGTATAGTGGGAACTGGAGCCGCAGCAGATTGCGTTACATGAAAACTTGAAGGTTGAGTTGCCACCTTGAAGAAAATTAAAAATTATTAAATTAATTGATAAACAAAATCATTGAAATAAATGAATGAATTACAAAGAGGTAACTTATACTTTCTATGAAAAATAAATAATACTTCACATTGAATTTAACTAAAAACAGAAACTACAGAATAATTAGTTTATAATACTGATAAATTGCTTTTTTATGTAGTGTTTTATTTTCTTTATGAATAAGCTTACCTGTTGCGGAAGTCCGGTATGCGTTGCAGGCGGGGTAGCGGCGGACGCGGTAAGCGCGGGCGTGGTAGTGGTGTTCGTGGAACCAACAAAAGTTGGAAGCGGAGTAGTGGGCACCGCTTTAACAGGCGTGCGAGCGGGCAGCGCGCCGCTTGCTGTAGTGACTGTCCCTGCGCCTACGCTTACACTCGTTCGCTTTTTTATTCCCGCCTTTGCACTATTCGATGGTACTTCGATCTCCTTCTCTTCTTTATCCATTTGCGCTATCTAATAAAACAAACACCTCTATTTATTTACATCAAATTTTCTAATTTTTTATTTACCAGAAAATGTTTTCAAAATTTACTTACAAGATTTTATTAACAGTGCATAAAAACATTTATAATTCGGAGAAAATTTAAAATAATTATAATTCTTACCCGGTTTAAAAATAATTTTTCTAACGTTTGTGCCATAACTACTACATCTTCCCCTGGTTTGTTATAAACATAACAGTTTGTAAACATCGTGTTGAAATCTTGTATACATTCTTGAGCAGAATAGTAGTAATTTGACTCTAAACGCTTTTTTATAGTTCCTAAATCCATAGGTTTTTTGATAATTTTATGATAGTCCTGGAAAAAAAAATTAAATAATAACCAATGTAATTGATATTTATCACATTTATAAATAAAAAATAAATGGAATACATACTGGTAAGTTAAGTTTCTTTGCATCTACTGGCTGTTGAAATGGCCATGCAAACTTATGTCTCCAAACAGCTTTAATTACATTTTTCTGAAGAAACTGTAGTTGATTCGTTATCCGCCCCTGGCGACGCGGAGTCTCCTCGGGTGGTGCTCCATTAACTGGTTCCGCCATTGGCTGCAACAACAAAGTTATTAATTTCAATACATATATCCATTGTTTGTAAGTAGTATGAATACATACAATAAACAGATTTTTAGACAGTAGTACACACCAGACCAATTTTAAGTATCACTTTAAAGTCTATCGCAAGTACATATTCTGAGCATAGATAAAACTACCTACTTTTACACAATATTAAAAACTGGACCAAATACAATAATACATAATAAAATACTTACAGTACTGGTAGTTGCGAGAGGATCCACTGCCTGTTGCATTGTGCTTGAATCTGCAATCTACCTACCAAAATAACACAAACACTATAGAAAACTTTGTTTATTAAGTGATACATTTTTGCTCATCTTTATTTTTTTACAAAGAAGTAATTATAAAATTCACCTCAAATATTACCAGAGGTTCATCCAGGTTCTGGCTATGAGGCATCAGCTATATCCTCTAATTACATTAAACTGTTCTATCATAATAAATTTCGGTGCAGGGGTGCACCTTACCAGGACCACATTCCAATCATTGATAAAAGTTAATATCTACCTAAAAGAAGGTTATAACATTTTAAAACTAATAGATTATTAACAATAGTTATTTTACAGCAAAGCACAAATTTATTTGATTACTTACATATACTTTGAATGAGCCAGATTTTGTTAAATATTTTTAAATATAATATCTGGGCAGGATTCACATCTGAAATAGACAATAATTGTTTTAATTTAATTATTTTTCATAATACTTACTCTAGGTACATTATACTACTATTACATATTTTAATCAAATACCAAGTACAAGAAAACTCTTAATTTTTAGTTATAACAAAGGAAAAGGCTTTGTGTACATAAAAGCCATGTTGAAGTGCAAATACTAATTAGAACTTACTTAAGTAGGACAATTTTTTATACATATCTCTTGTAAAAGTGTAAAAATTTGAATATTTATAAAGCATATAATCAGTACCTTGCATTTACATTACTAAAACACTAGAAAGAACATCAATAACTTGTTAAATATCACCAAACTCAAAAAAGGCGGGAAAAATAAGAGATCTTATCTCCCTTCCTATTTTGATTATTATATAAAATCAAACAGAAAATATTCCAAATTAACTTCATTCAGGATCAATTCCATTATTTGAAATAATTTAAGGATTATTTTTAATGCCACTTGATGTAAAATATGACTTTTAGTGTGATTCATTTTATAAATTTTATTTTACTGGTAACAACAATAACAGAATATACTATTATACGCAGTGCTATCCCTAATGTACTAACACTTTAATTTTTAAATTCTGTGTCGTTAGAATATAAAAATTAAGGCACTCACATTTGCATTTGAAGCAATAAGATTTTCATATATAGACAACAATTTCCGATACCTAGAATTGGGTTCACAGAATTTGGGAATGCTAGGTTTAAATGGATTACAACAATACATGATTTTTTTAGAAATTTGATATAAAATTTTTTAGAATTTCATATAAAAATATAAGAAATTTGAGTTCTTTATGTAATTATCTAGATTTCAATAACAGAGTTATTGTTAATAAGAGTCCATATTGGTATGTATGTATTCCTTGAAATTTGTAACTTATTTTTTACGGTTAACTACAATTTATCTATTTTAAAGATAAAGTATAATAAAGCTAAAACTAGTTTATTATTAGAAAAGACCTTATTGCTTCCCAAATTAATATATATTAAAATAAGACACAATGATTATCTCTAATGCATAATTTCTTAAAATTTAAAGAAATATTTTTACAGTTATATTTTAGTTCTAATATTGCAAAAAAATCCATTTATTTTTCAGAGTGTTAAACTTTATCAAGTAATTGAAAAACTGTACTACAGTGTCTTAATCTTCTTTAAGAAATTACTTAGTAAAATAGTTTCAACAAACCATTAACCTCAATGTCAGTTAAGGTTATAGCCACAATAATCATTCATGGATATTTAAATTAGTAGCAGAAAATAAAACAAATTATTTATTATTAACTGTGTATTAAAAACAATTGCTAACAATCAATGTTCAAATGTATAAAACTCAAACATTATGTAGATTTAAACAAGACAGACATTTAATATTATTAAAAAAGTTTTTGGAAGTGAAGGGAAAACTGTTTGTTTTTTTTTTATTGTAATTACATTATGTTCATCATTATGTTCATCATCTTGTATTTCATATAGTATTGTAAAACTAAAATTGGAAAGTAAATAAAGATTGTAACAGCATATACATTAGTACTTCTTTTTTGTAGATAAGACTAATAAGATATTCATCTGAACTTTCAGAAAACTACTTCATTGTACATTTTTCAATAACAATGTTCAATGTTTGCATTTAACATGTATATATTGTTCTGTTTATCTTTCTTATATTAAACTAAATAGAATAACAATAACATAATAAAAATTATTTTAGTATAACCACATTAGTATCATGCATGGATATATATATATATATACATATATATATTTCATGCAGCTACTCATTCTCTGAACATGAAAAGATTTCATTAAAAATTAATTAGTAGAAAAATTATTCCCTCCCTACACTATTCTTGCATTGTTAGAGTTAATCTAGAATATTCTCTGATCATATTTGGTACTGTATTGCAAATAGTGGTGTAAGGACTGCAAGGGATAAACAGTTGAATAAAAAGTTGTTGTAATTTAAAAAATATATATATTTAAAACTTTAACGTATTATTACACAATGATAACTCGCAATTTCATTATAAAATGCAATTAAACAAATTTAATAACGAAATGCAAAACTTACAGGAAATATGTGTTCCGTTGTATTTTATGCAAATAAAATTATAAGTAATCAAGATATGAACTAAGTAAAAAACTATAAGCTTGGTTGAATCCAGTAAAAATTACTCGTACAGAGGCCAAAAACAAAAAGTTCAAAAATTACTTATTATTTGCAACATGCACTTTCTACTTTTACACATATGAAAGTCCTATCAATTGGGCAACAGAATAGCATAAACTTACAACAATATATTCGTGGTAAAGCCAAAAAATTATGAAAAAAGACTTACGAAGGATATTAACGCCAATATGGCGGATGAACTAAAAATACGATGTTGGAGTTACTTCTGCAAAAGTAAACTCTATCGAATTGCTTGAATATATCAAACACTCCACATATATCAAAGTTCATAGTTATTAACTAAACATTAAAGTAATTCATTGTCTATTAGTAACAAAAACCACTGTTTTTTAAACAACAAAGAAAAGCACAACCCGAACTCTTATGTTACAGCCGAGCTTCAGACATGGCGGCCAAACATGAAGCGAGTGACGAGCGTCTCTAGTCATACCTAAAATTTATTTATCACTTGTTCGTTCTGGAAAAAAAATATTGAAATAACAGCATTGGAAAACGTATAAAACCAGGATATTTCAATTTTTGTAAAGCGATGACATAAGGTTTCATAGTAATCATAGGATTCAGTCTTAGAAGATAAAGTTTTCAGCTTCCATAGTAAATCTAGCTCACGGTGTTCGAATTTCAAGTGGCGCCCTCCTTACAACTTTCATTCCATTATTCCATAATGATTCATTACTATACACGTTTATATAACTATACACAATTTCGCTAATATGAAGATAGTGTATATTTTTATATGAGATTTTAATTGTTTTATTACTTGTTAAACATGTAATATCAAAATAATATAAAAACTCGACTTTTGCCGAAACTGGAGAAAATAATTAGTTATAAATTTATAAAAAAAAAAAACTATTCATGGTTCTAAGGAAGAAATATAAAAAGTGTTTACTGAATGTAAAATGCTAAAAAAATATAATAAATCGTTAATTTAGCTAAACAATAAACCGTACAAAGATACTAACAAATATTTATTATCGAAAAGGAATATTTTAATGGTAACTCTAATGTACTAAAATGTGAAAAACCATTTTATGGGCTATATATGCATGGGTACAATATTATTTTTTAAACTTTGTGGAATAACGTACGCTTAATACAATAACTTAAGTTAATAAAAGCCAATACAAAAATATATCAATTAAAACATAATATATAGTACGTAATAGAGTCGTAAAGGAAACCTTTTAGGTATAACAAAATACTAAGAGATTTGAAACTAATAAAACCAATAGTTTTAATTCTCGAATAACATAACTATTTGTTTTTGATTTGGATTTGTAATTGATTAGTTGTTTTCTTAACATCTTTGTAATATGATTTAGTTTATTGAATAAACTAAAGACAACATAAGGGACATTTTTTTGTTACAAGCTTATGATTTCTGAGTTGTTTTATTCTAGGTGGCCTCACTGAGCAAGTAATCACTACGTTATATGTGGGTGGCCTAATAATGACAAAAAAATCACTATGCTGATGAGACTTACTCCTAAAAGTATCAATAGAAACTATGTAGACCATTTTAAAAAATTGTTATGGGAAGACCGGTCATTTGTACTTTAATAGTGTAATTTATTACAAAGGCAAATTTTATAAATCTGATAATTTATATTCTATTTAAGAAATTTATTTAATACCCAAAAACAACATTAAAGTATATTACAAGCTATGTATAATACCCATATTCTTCAAAAATATTTTATAATAGTATTAGTTTACCTCTTAACTGCTATTTTACGAAATGTTTGTAGCGTTTTGGTCATTAAGCATATGTTAGATTGCGGGTACGATGCTAGTCTGTTTTTGTAAAAACTTTATGGCTCAGAAGGAGACCTCTGAGCTGATCTTGGAGAGAGCCAATCTCACTCGAAGACGAAAACGTCAAAGCGGTGGAAACGAAACGCTTTTCTGCCCTGTAGTCACGGGCTATGAAAAATAGAACTAAGCTAAGCCCTGCTTGTGGTAGAAAACAACAGAAAGGGTTTTTGGGTTGCGGGATTTAAAGGTCCTTTCTTTTAAATTCCTCATTGCCACCAAGCGTGGCCAGGACGGACGTTTCATTTTAGTTGTACCCATGCAAGAGTACTGGGGAGGGTTACAGACCTCTATATGATGTGTTTAGGTGTAGAGCAGGGAGGCACCGGGAAGATCCTGTCTTCCCCTCGCAAATTACTAACCACCTAGGGGTTTTAGTCGGTATTTTGTCTTTCCCCCAGAAGCAGGGTATCTTCTGAAGAATTCCTCCCAACAGAAAAAAGCTATATGTTTATGCAAATATTAATCTTTTTTTTCATTATTTATGTTTTAACAATATTATGTAAAGTATATTTGTTACCAATACCAGGCATAAACGATTCAAAGATGCTATTCCTATTTATTTATCTACGTCTGTTAGATTATTAGTATTAACTTTTCTAATTAGTTTTAAATATACATTATACACTCTTTGGATCGGTATAGTGATAATCTGTAATTTGCTGGTATCCAAATTACGGGAAATGTTATGTTGAAGTTGGATTAATATATTGTTTTATTTTACGTGTTACGATAATTACTGCTTTATCAATTTTTATATGGGAAGTAATGAATATACAAGCTGGTTATCGAAAGTGCCGCACACCCATATAAATTTACAAGTAAGCGATTGTTACGCCAATTACATAAATGATCCTGCTCAAAACTATATTAGAGCGGAGTGTGCTACACTTTCAACAGGTACATTAAGTGTAGCAGTCTTGTGTACGAGGTTTCATAAGCTTTATTAAAAGTGAAAGTGCATACGCGTTATATTGTCGAAAAAATATCTGTTGCAGATTTTAGAATTTTACGGTACGATAATTAATATTTTCTGTCTATTTTAAACATTTTAGTAGCACCGGATTGTTTCTATTACTTTAGCGAAAACAGTTTTTTCTATTGGGAAACGTGTAATTAAACCTTCCATTTATAAATTACACAGTTATAATTTTAACCTTCATTATCAAATCAAAAGATTGTATAATTTATTTTAAATCTTTTTTTTTTAATATGAATTAAATAAAAGCAAAAGATTACTGATTAATTTTCATGCAAAGATGGATAGCAAAACTAGGCAGATTCCTAACAATATTAGCCTTGCCCCCACTATAAAATCAAATACTAAAACAATTAAAGAGATAAATTTAAATTAAGTTGCCTTATGTTCAATGGTCCTAAATATTTTTCAAGAAATTATATTTTTTATAAATGTATTTAATCACTATTAATGTTCTTGTATTTTAGACTAAATATGGAAGAACACAATCACATGAATATGGACCATTCCCAACATCATGGTAACCACATAGCTCACAACGAAGCCCTCAGGGAGCATGAAAACCACCAGATGAATGATACATTTGACTTTAATGTTAGTAATTGGTTTAATAAAATAATATAGCACAAAGGTTTAAAAAATGATTTAGTGCCCATTACATGAAAGTTATCAATTAGTTATATTTCTCTTTTTGCATTATTTTCAGAATGTGTCTCAAGTGGGTGCTCATTTAAATAATGCAATGAATAAATTGCACAATCATGGAAGTCACAGCTCTCATGTTATGTCTATGACTGTGAGTATATAAATATAAAAATGTAAAATAAGTCATAACTTGAAAAGTATTAATAAACATATTTCTTAGTTTCATGGAGGCTTTGTGGAGACAATATTATTTTCTTGGTGGAATGTAGCAGACATTGGAGAATTTATTGGATCATTTTTAGCAATATTTATTATGGCATTACTGTATGAAGGGTAAGAAAATATTTTTAAATTGAAGGCTTCTTAACTTAAGTTTATTACAAGCTTTGTAAAGTAATTGGCACTCTGAAAAGAACCAACACTTTCTTTTGGTTTTATTTTCTACTTAAGTTGTTTATATGCATAGTTGTCTAGATAGTGTTCTTTACGAAGACATAACATAATAATTTCACATCTACGTAAATAATATACATTTAATATAACTAAAATTAAAACTAAAAATCTATTAAATTTAATTTTGTTAAAAAGTTCACATATTTTTAAATTTGTAAGTTCATGCTTTTTATTGCATTTTATTACATATATATAGGCCGGACGTACTCTGAAATGATAATATTTATATAAAAATGGAATGTGTTGTTCAGAACAAGCACATTTTTATTTATAAATATATTTTTAATCATTTATTTATATTCCTTGTTTGCACACCACAAGCAGAAATAAAAATATTAAATAACCATACATAAATTGTGCTGCAAAAGATGGTCTTTACACTTAAAGTAATTTCTCTTAGACAACCAATAAATGAACTAGTAAGCCAGTGTAATTAATGAGACTTAACACCTTATATTCCAAGGTAACGAGTGCAATGTTCAGTTTAGACCATCTTAACTAGCGCACAACATTATGGGCAAGGGTAATGCTTATCATCAGGTGAAGGTCTCACATGTCTCAATAAAAAATATTAAATACACAGATTAAAATTAAAGAAATGTATTTATCTTTCCAAAAACATATTAATATCTAGAGAGACAACAAACATGATTAAAATAAACTATGCTGATATACAAAAACACTTGTTCACGCAGTTCAAACATGTCTGTTATGAATTTAAGAAACTTGAAAAGTAAGGAGTGTGTATTAAAGAGAAATAACACTAATGTGTAAACATCATTAGTTATAGATTAGTTTATTTGATAAAATGTTTATGACAATGTCAATAAAATAGATCTGTTATCAGTATACAGTTTAATAATAGAGCATCTACATGTATTTTCTTGTCTTGACTGTAATATGTACTTAAAACCCTGTTAAACATATCAATCATGTAACTGTATACACCTTTTGGTACAATATCTACTTATCACAACAGTAGCAAGTTTCATTAAACACAATGGAATATTTTTCAAACATTCATTTTGCTGTGTGTATTCAAGAGTGGTATATTATAATAACTTGTGATGTTGATACATATAAATTTTTTAAAATAATCTATGTTTGTGCCCTGTAAATGTTTAATTTTCATTATTTTCTGAGCTACTAATAATTTTTTGTATCACAAATTTTTAAACATCTTTAACTTCATCATAACCAGGTTTGATTTGTAAAATCTGTTTGTTAGTATTTTATATTTTTAAATATTCTTTATGGGCTAACAGTTGACCCCAATCACACATGGTGTTTTGAGACAATGAGGCAGAGGATGCAAAGTGTGATTCTCACGTTGTCAGTTGGAATACAGCAATGCCATTATTACAGCATTTTTGCAATATGAGGGTTTTGGTTAGCCAAACAAATTAAAAAATACCCTACCTTCAATCAAACTTTAACATATGGCCCAGAATTGAAATAGGAATCTCTCATGTTAAAAGGAAAGCAGTTAACCACTACACCATGAACATTATAATTAAAGTAGGTTTAGAACCTGCCAGCAATAAGTATTGTACTGTACATTAATTTGTTTAATCAGATTTTAAATAATTGTTACAGGCTTAAGTATTACAGGAAACATTTATTATGGAAAACTTATACAGGACTACAATACTGTGCCGTTGCACCACCTGATAAAGGTGTAACAAATATTTGCACTGCGGACGAACCTCAAGTTATACAGTTGAGTAAATAAAAACCAGTATTATTTTCCTTTACAATTTTTGTTTTGTGCTAACACCTTTTTATTGTTCAAGGTCAATGCCACATGTACTGGAAAGAAATATGTAAGTAAAAACTATGAAATAATAATTTAAATAATTTTACATCAATACATATTGACAGTGTCTCTCAAGAAGCCTTTTTTTACTTTATTTCTTATATTTATCTTGAGCAAATATTTAATTTTACTTAAAAAAGCTATTAAGTGACAATGGGCTGTAGACAGCAAACCATGCTCACTTAGACTATTCCAGCTTTATATATACAACTACTAGAATAAAACAATGTTGTTATGGTGGCAGATAACAAGGTTAATAAATACCCAGGCCGGTTCTGTAGAATTTACTACCAACCAAACTACACTACTTATCGCCTTGGTATTCAATTAAGATACTCTATGTTACAAGATAAGCACTTGCTGCACCATAAAGATAGTTCATTCTGAAACTTGAAAATTTACATTTACAGCAAGTATCATGGTCATGATACAAATGTAGTTCCTTAATTAATGAATAATAATTATTTTTCCATGATTTCATACAAAATTGATTATAACAGAAACTGATTTTAATAAGTCACCAAGATCACATATGATTCATAATATATTACAAGATGTAATTAATTCTCTTAATAAAAACCATATTACTAATTATATATAGTTTAGACAAGGAAATTATGTTAACAGAATGTTATAGATATAATTTTCAGTGTGTTTTTCGATTTCAGTCCTACAATGATGAGTGCAGCCCATGCATGGCAGACAGTGCTGCATGGAATACAAGTTCTTGTTAGTTATATGCTAATGTTGGTGTTCATGACGTACAACACTTGGTTGTGTGCTGCAGTAGTACTTGGATCTGCTACTGGTTACTTCCTCTTTGGTTGGCGTGAATCTGTGGTGGTAGACTTTACTGAACATTGTCATTGACCAATGTTAATATCGAAAAGCCAGACTAGTATTATAATTGGTTATATAACCACACAGCTTATAAAATACCAAGTAGTTTATATCATGGCTTTATTAATATCATATTGTTGTATTAAGACAGCCTATTTGGGTGATATAGTAACATTTATACCAGTTATATATTTTTTAGGTTATAACTTGATGAATATTAAAAGAATAGAAATAAATCTTTGTTTTATTTATTGCAATAAACTTGTTATAATTATTTAATCATTGTTTTTCTATTTAATACTAGTAAGTATTGTGAAAGATTAAATTCCAGAATTATAAACTACATTTATTTTGATATTACAATTTTGAGATTATATTTGATTCTATTTTGGTGTTCCTGTTATTGGTAACAATATATTTAAATTACTCTTTGGGACATAATACAAAAGAAAATGGATAAAATAATTTATCATATTTAATATATTATCCTTAAAATAATTGTTGTCTAGCATTCAATACAACTAAAGATAAACATTGACAGGCAACCCATGTAAATGCTAAATTTAATCTTATCACTGGAAAATTTTGTCCCCTTACAGTAATGCAACATAAACACCTCGTCTTTCAACCTATTCCCATGTAACTCTAATCCAGTATTAAATCACTAGGAATTTATTCCCAGTCTGCTTAGTTAAATTGTGCCACCAGAAAGCATTACAGCAAATAAACTTTTTTATTGCTCAACAAATTGCGTAACATCTATGTATCCATTATCTAATGTAAAGTGCAAAATATGCAGCAGCCTCTAGAAGTCAAAAGTACGAAGAATTTCATACATGTCTGTGATGACAATGTTTTTTTAAGTTTGAACTGCTATTGCATTTATAACTACAAAGTTTACAAACATATGGCCTTTCAGCTGTATGTATTCTTTTATGAACTTTCAATGAATTTATAAAATTAGTTCTAAACGTACACTGGTCACATAAATATGGTTTTTCAGAAGTATGTTTTCTTTTATGTTTAATTAAATTTGACGACAACTTAGTGGTATAAGTACATTCAGGATATTCACAACAATATTCTTTGTGTGTACTTAAGTGCCTCTTAAACTCTTTTTTATTACAACATCTGTAATAAAAACTTTAGTTAATATAGTTTGTTAATAATAATTAAACTGAATATTACCATAAATTTTACCTATATGAACAAAATCGACATAGCATATCATCCCTACGTTCTTCTAGCATTTGTTTCGATAAAATATTGTCTTTACGTTTGACTGTATTATTTATATTTTTTTGAAGAAGTTGAGAAATAACAGACATGGGCTGTGGAGTAAATTGAATAATTTTTGATTTAACTGGTCTTCCTCTAACATTATAAAACTGATTTGTTACATTTTTAGTATCTCCTATCTGCGAACATTGCTTTAAAGTGTTTTCCATTTTTTAAACATTGACAAATCAATTTTAATAATTAAAATGCTCTTTTATCGTTATTTCATTTGTCATGTATGGACATGGCAAAAATCAACGACATTTAATTTTTTTTTTATAGAAACGACAAAGAACTCGTGTTCATCCTGTAACCATAATTTACTAATATTTTATCGTCTTTTCTAGCATAGCAAAAAAACCATGCCTTTTCATTGCATAGGATATTCAATTAACAAACTCTGCTAATCTTTAGTAATACATTCTAAACATTATTCAATTGCTAATTAAAAATCAGTTAACTTATAAAATAATGCAGGATAAATTATACGCATAGTTTATAAAATTACTATGCTTTTTTAATTAAATATGTAAATAGTTATTATCATTAATATATTGTAAAATGTGGTATAATAAAAAAATGTCTAAATCAGTTTGTAGAACTAACCCGGCCACTTATAGTTAAGGATCTGTATAACTGCAATTTAAGTTATAATACCGAGTGCATGATGCAATAATTATTAATGTTTGTAGTCGTGATCGTATTCGCAGAACATTATAAAGATGAAAGAAAAAAACAATTATTGACAATTTTTTTGGTTTAAACTAATTGATTTTGTATTTTCTAGTTTCTGCCTGTCAATACACAGGTGTCAACATTTACGTCATATGTTGAAGAAGGTGTACGAATGTTCTACAATCAATTTTACTTATTTTTATTTCTTTCTCTAAGTTTTTATTAGATTCGTAAAAAATGTTTAGAAGGTTTTGTCATACCCAACCAAAAATTTTAACATTTTTAGAAGAAATGCAGTCAAATTTTATTCCTACAACCCAATTTCAAAGAACTATACTTTCAATTGGTTCAGCCGCTATTGCTCTTATAAATCCTCATAGAGGAGATATGATAGCATGTTTGGGTGAAGTTACTGGGGAAAATTCCATAAAATACATGCGCGATAAAATGCTGGAAACTAACGAAGGTGCGAAGATTCTAGCGGAACAACCTCGTATTAACTCTAAAACTGTGTGCTTTAAAAGTCTTTTAAATATGCCTGAAGGTACAATTGGTAAAGTATATGCGAATTTTATGAGAGATAATAACATAACTGCTGATTCTAGGCTACCAGTACAATTCATTTCTGATCCTGAGTTAGCCTATGTTATGCAAAGATATAGAGAAGTCCATGATTTAGTTCACGCAACC
>DWMX01000567.1:0-24101 GCA_018246375.1 Byasa alcinous | reverse complement strand
AAAAAAAATAAAAAATAAACCTACATAAGGGTTGACCAATAAATCTGCTTCAAAACTGCATTAAAACTTATTGCTCCACCCAACATTTATTTTTAACTAGACACCGTCGAAACTTTAAACACTGAGTGGTGGGCCGATAGATGTGTCCGGAAGTATAGTTTTGTTTCAAATAGTTATTTTGTAACTAATTAATACACTGCATTTTTTATACTTGGTATCTACAAATAGTTTAAACTGCCAAATTTACACACTGCAAAATTTACATAACGTAACAAAATATAATTTTAAGTGTTAACACTATTTTAAAGAAACAACATTCTGTTATAATAGAACCCAACAGGCTCAAAAGGACTCGTATCCAGAGACGTAAAAAGATTTACAAAAAAATAGAGCCTCATAGTCATAGGCATATACAATAAACTTACTATCAGGAAGAATTCCTGCTCAATATCATTTGTTTAATGTAAAAGAAGAAATATAAAGCGAAGTGTTCATAATTTCTATAATTTCTAGTAGTGTTCATGAAAAATCTAAAGTTCGAAGATATTCCCCGCATTAGTAATCACATCGTAAAGTTGCTGATGATATGGGGTAATGTTAATATTCAATTCACTGGTGTCTCTTATCCAGCAGTATTGCACTGTATACTTTTTCTGCCCTCCGCGGCTGAATAGCGGTTGATGGCAGAGCACTCAGATTAGCTCAGATTAGCCGCGAATATCAGAAAGACTTTGATATTGGCCTGTGTATGGTAGATTCAAAAAAATCCTGTGTCCAGGTGAGATTGAGAGACGGTCTATAAATCTAGGTGCGTCTTAACAAAATTATGAAAGGTAATAGGAATGGGTGGGGGGAAGCAGCACGTCCCCTGAGATTTAGTCGGAAAGAAATGAAGATGTGGACGTTAGTTTAAAAGTCCTATTTTAAAATTGTAATGAAAAAAAAATTGAACGTCATTGAGGTTTAGTAGGTGAACGACCTTTCTTCGCGCTGAGTATTAATTGTTATAAGTTAATGAAAAATAAATATGAACAGAATAAGCAAATTACATAATAAATAAAAAATAATATTTATGTATAATATTAACCACATGGCATATTGTTTCAATTACATTCTAATAAATATACGGGCATATTGCCAAAATAAGGTCTAAGAACTCGCTTCTGCCAAAATTAAAATTACCCACTGCATTTTAAAGGTATTGTTATTAATAAAAAAAATATGAAATATTAAAAAGTAATTAATTTAATATGAAAACATGTGCAGCAGCTGTGGATATATAGGAAAGGAGCTTGTTGTACGGCAGTGTTCATCAAGGCAACAAATACGACTCTTCGGTCGGAAATAATTAACCAGCATCATAATACAATGAATTGGAAGATAACATGAAGTGTAGTAAGTTCAACTGCTCTATTGTATTTTAATTGAATATTTTCGCGCAAAACTAACAAACACATAATCTCGTCTTCGTGCTTATCATAGTTCGTACAAGTCTAAACCATTGAGCTATTCATTCCAATTCCAGTATTAAGCCCATTATAAACAAATTTCTTACAACTACACAACAACTTAAAAATAGCACGAGTAAAGTATAAAGAAAAAATAACAACTCGAGATCATTAAACGTCTCTTGTACACAAATTTCATAATAATCAAATAAATAATCAAAATCAATTCTATTTAGTGGGTCGTTGATCGTAACATTTACTTTATAAATTGATTTTTGTATGTACAGTGCAGCACAGAAATAGCTCCCCGGGTGTCGCTGCTTTTAGGCAGCCAGTAGACACGGTACCGCCACTCATAACGCGCTTAATTCTTGTCTACGTACAATTTTGTGGTGATTTGTTAATTTTCTTACATCGATTCGTTTTCTTAAGTATCAACGGTGATGTAACAAATATTGTTATAATAATTATTTATTTAGAAAATGAGTTTCATATACCTTGTGGTTGGAAACTGTCCAAGTGCATTGTGACCCTTACATGTGAGAATTTAGTGTTATTTCCTTGTACGTCCAAAAATTTTAAGACAATCAAGCAATTAAGTTTTATAATAGCAGGTAATTTATGCATATCGTGTTTGTAACAGTTTTCAAATAGTGTGCCTAAATGGAATCGCTTCTCTTCTGTAATTTAAACTTTTTTTGTTTCTAATTACAATTAAAACACACTATCATGAAATGTTACTGGTCTCTGTTCAAGTACTATAGACAAAACGCATAGTTACTATAAACATTATTTAAAATTAAAACCTTATTTAATAATAATAGTATACAAGCAAATTTAGGTACTAGGATATAAGTGATATAACGCATCTTCAAGAATAAGACCCATTCGCTCATCACCCAGGAGAATTACAGTATTATAAGAACAATTTGATACCATGAGTAGTTGAAATAAACCGCCGTAAAAAATCATTTTCGTATTCATCTATTGAACGGTTTTAAAAAGATAAAGAACTTTTATGGTTTATTTGCAGATGTATCGTTAAAATATAAGAAAGACCTAATGACTATATACTTACTAAATACAGTTACAATGAACATTGAAACCGCAGAGACGGTACTTAACATGTCTAGCACGTTAAGCCATATACAACAGCTGGTCTATAAATACGGTGAACAAAATCTTTTGTACTGATCCTAAAACATATTTTGATCTTATCAGATCTCAAATGAAACTGGTCAAACATGAAAGTAAAAAGAATAATTAGAGTTGAACGCAGTACAAGTGTCTTTGTTCACTAACGTCACTCAAGTCGTAAATGTGTCATGGACGGCGCCTATCATTCACCGCAACTTTTAGCAAGATAATTCGATGTGAAGCTAAGAATTAATTTTTTTTAGTTACAATTGTAGAATCTGTTAGACATAAATCCGCGATAACTTTAACTCTGTGCTTTCACACTCAATCCCGGTTCTACACAAAGTCTTAGCATTTAAATCCGTGTTACTGGATATCGTCCTTTTAAACCAAAAACCCCATAAAATTCAACTTACTGGCGACTTTCTTAACAAGTACCGCTACAGCGCTCATTGCAGAGGCTTAGCAGAAAGACGTTGTAAATAATAATACTAGATTTAAGTGTATGCAGATATACATATTATAGTTTTTAAATTTATTATAATAAGAAAAAGTTTTATTGACTTAATGTCTTGATAATTAACTTCAAAACGAAAAAAAAATCACGTCTAAAAAGAAAAGAGACTTCAGAGAGTTGCAAAAGCCTTTTAGTAAACATTAAGGTAATGAAATATCTTATATCCTGAGAGAATTAGTGTTATGTGCGTCGTGCTGTGTAAATGCCTCGATTAGCGCCATATTGTTACGACGAGTTCATAACACCATGAGACAGTTCCGTTATCCTATAAATAAATATAGAACAAGAAAAAAAAAGGTATTCTAGTTTATAAACTTTATTTTCTACAAGTGAATTCAAGTTTGAAAAGAGTTTTTAAAATAATTCCGTGGACATGTTGGATATTATTTACTTACGTTCCTTTGTTCACTCAACCTTACGTTATTACTGCCAATACTAATTACATAATAGATAAGCATTAATAAGTATATTAACCGAGGGTTTTCTTTTATATATAAAAGAAGCAGAAGCAGTATTTTTAGCAACGGGAGTAATTTTAAATGAATAAAAACTAGATACTGCAACTTTGATGAATAAATAACTTTAAGAATATCATGATGGCTTACGTGACCTTAATAACCAGCACTGGATATTACAGGACGTCCGTACACTACGTAGTTCTTATGACCAAATGTTTTCGATATTTCTGAGCACCCGCCTTTTATAGTTGACCGCTGGGGCCCCGCTTTTTCTAAGTACCCGCCTTATGTAGCCGATCGCAGGCGTGAGCAGCAACGATGTATGGAGACTCCTTACAATATATTGATTTAGATTTTATCTAGATTAGATTTTTATTAGATTGTTTGATTCGGCTCTTAGAAAACAATTGTCAATCTTTTTTTACGTAATAGTAAGAATTTATAACTAAAGTTGAAACGAATTTTGAATAACATTTATTAATGTTTTTAAAATTTACTAAGTAACAATATATTTTCTTGTTAAGCGTTAAATACTCCTTAAAAATCTTCCTAAATACTTCTGCTAATTTTAGCTTCATTATTCATATAGTGAATGTGTGGCTTCATGTCGACGAAAACGTATACAATTAATTTAAAATAAAATATTGAAATAATCACGTTAAGTTTTAAATTATCTATGGTGCATATGTACATTTTGATGTCCCATTTCGTAGACACCTTTGAAAATGTAATAACTACTTTCACTGTAAAATATCAAACGATTTTTTCTACATGATTTAGTTCTTATTACATTACATATAATATTTAATCTGTCATGTTATTACATAACACCAATTACAAAAAAATATTCTACTTTATAATTTCTACAAAATGTAAATGTTACCGGAGGGAGAAGACCAGAAATTTCAACACACTAGTTTTGACTATGACTTGAAGTAAAAACATCTAACTTCTAGCAAAAAAAAACAATGAATTAATTTTTTAATAAATACAGAAATTTTCTGTTAAACGGAGCCTGAACATTAGTGTGTTTAACGTGTATTCGTTATTAAACGGAATGAATGTACTAATGGATTACACTGATTCACTGATATCAAATTAATACAGCCCACCTTATTTATTGACGACAAGTGACGTCAGTATATGACGTCACACAGTTGTCTGGATCTGGAGTAGACATCAGTCTTGGCAAATTTCCAATATCATTCACTATGACTTCAAATTAAATAAGGTCAAAGCTTTTTCGTACCCGTAGTATTTAGGTTTCGGTCAACAATACAACTTCATCACGGATCAAGATCAAAAAATCATTCATGACGCAATCATATTTATTCTTCTAGACAAACTAACTTGCCCTTAATTTCGCGTTATATACAAAATGACGTTATGTATAAAATTAAAACGAGGCCGAAGGCGGTGAAGCGTGCTCGTTTAGAACAATATTCCGGATCTCAGTTTTCGGGGCCGCAACACAGCATTATAGCAACAGTTACCAATACGGGGCTGCAGCTATCCACGCCGGTTAGAAATAACCCTACCTCCGTCTTAACTGCCGGAAGTCCTAGAATCAAGCATAGACACTAATACATGGAAATATAACTATAATCGTTTGTAATTTTCAACACTGCAATAAGGAATATGTACCTTGGGAAAAAGAGTAAATCTTATACTAGCCTTATATAGTATAATATTATGAGCGTTACAAATTCTTATTCCAGAAATATAGTTTATAGTTTTTCTTTATATCATATAACAAGAACAAACAGAACAAAATATACATTTTTATTTGTTCTGTTCTTTTCCAATATTTATCAATCCTCCTTGTCTTTATGAATGCTCTGAGTTATTTTTAAAGCAATCTACTTTATTTCTTAAATGGACTTTATATTTTAACACACATTGAAATATTGCCTGTTTTTTTTATTAATATCATATATAACAAAAGCATACACCGTCACTGCAATTTGGATGATTATTTTTTGTACTTTTTATATAATTCTTATGCTGTTTCCTTTGTTCTCACAGTAACGTGGTTATGGCATAACATCTGAATGGTCAAAGAACATCAATCACAAAAATGAATAACGGCACTAGACGTGCGCTAACAGGTTCCATACACAAAATAAGGGAATTTGAATTAGAAAAAGTAAGTATTAAATGTGTATAACCTATTGAGTAATTAAAAGTTAAAAAGTTATAATGTATGTAAACAACAATTTCCTTGTGTTAAATATTAATTTTGATTCTAGGTATGTTTGGTCGAAGAATTTGATATTCTACAAATAGTTGGTGAAGGATGGTTCGGAAAAATACTTCTAGTGGAACACAGAGCCTCCGATACTGAAATAGTTCTGAAGGCTTTACCTAAACCTTATGTTTCTATAAGAGACTTTTACAGAGAATTCCATTACGGGCTCCATTTGAGCGCCCATAAAAATATTGTGACAACATTCGATGTTGCTTTCGAGACTGCAGGTTTTTATGTATTTTGTCAAGAATACGCGCCCTTAGGTAAGTATAATACAGTTAGCGAACTAAACAATTATTGGTCTTTACAAAACGTTATGTAGCTAAAATATTATATTTCAATGTAACATGTCGACATAAGCGAGACAAATTTGAATTTAAAATGTTACTTACACGCTTTGCATTGGATTGCAGCCAAAACACCTATTTAAATTAATATTAGAGTTAGACCCCTTATAATGTCCGATTTCTTTTCATACAATCTTATTTACCTGTCGGTACCTTTTGTTATGTTAACAATTACAATAAAAAAATGTTAAGTTTTATCGAATTCGCTGAAATTTAAAAAAGCATTTTAAAATCATGAATAAGGTTGATTAGTTACAATAACGTTCTTTCAGGTGACTTAACATCTAATATGCTTGACACTGGTATAGGAGAAATTCACACAAAAAGAGTAGCTAAACAACTGGCAGCGGCATTAGAGCATCTGCACCAAAGGGACCTTGTACACAGAGATGTAAAACTTGACAACATTCTCATATTTAAATCTGATTTCTCAAGAATAAAGCTTTGCGATTTTGGTGAAACTAGAAAAGTACAAGCTGTAGTGAGAAGAAGAAATGAATGGCTACCGTATTCCCCGCCCGAAATTTTGAAACTATCGATGGATAGCAGCTACAAGTAATAATTAATAATTTTAATATTTTAAATAACATTTTTTCTTAAATAACATTCGATATTGAATCTGTTGATGATATTCTGGAAGTAAGTCACGCCAAGAAAGTAGATGCAGGAAACTAATTCTTTTGCAAATCATTTAAGTTTTCGACAAATCAATTTTCAACCCGTTAGAGTCTAATAACCTCGAGATCCATCGAAATCAATACTTAAAAATTTAATAATGTCAATATAAAGGCCATTTTACTCTCAACGCTGTAATGACGTCCAATGCTAATTATACGAAGCATCCAGACAATAGGTTAAATGCGTTACCTAAATAAACAGTCAACAGCACAGATGTAACGTTAAATATTTTAGAATGTAAACAATGGGTGTTATAATTCAATCCCAAACGATTATAAACATCTTTAATATTTCAGAGCATTGATTAGTCACGATATTTGGCAGTTCGGTATAGTTATCTTCATTTGCCTGACTGGATGTTTGCCGTGGCAGAAAGCAGCATTCGATGACCCTAGATATGTAAGGTTAGTGTAAATATTTTTTTAACTGTAGTTATAAATTATCTAAATTAAAAGTAGATATGAACCATAATTCGTTGTTTTTAGTTATTTAAATTGGTACAACAGCGCAAATCCTCTTAAGAAACAACCAAAATTATGGAAAATGGTTTCATCGAGAGCGCAAAAAATGTTTAAAAAATTTATTGAACCTAGGGAAGATAGAAGAGCTATAAACTTCGTCGAACTCTCAAGATACTCAGATGACCGATGGATGGCAAAAGGATATACGGACAGAGTAGGTAAGCTGGATGACTAAAATGATTATCAAAACGTTTTCACAAAATCTTTAAAAATTAATAGAGTTTACAAAGTATCTTAGTTAGAGTAATGAAGGAATTTATTTTTTAATCCATGTGGTGCTGTTATAAGCACGATTTAATAGTTATAATTAATATTTCAGCCGGCGGGGATATTGACGAATTATGTCCTTCCATGTACAGTTATCATAGTGATCCAAACGAAAAAAATATACTATTAAAACATTTTCGAGACAATGGTGTCGAAGTTGTTGTTGACAGACAAGCGAAAAAGCAAAGGATTCGTTAATGGATACAAAATAGCGTTATCGAAGAAGCCGATGAAGAGGTATACGCTCAAATGATTCTCATCACATTTTATTGTTATTCTAGATTTTATTGTTAGAACAGTGTTTCCCAAAGTGTGGTCCACGCCTCACAGGACGGGCATTTTGATTGTTAAGAGGGAAAATTTGAAAATGTACTGGACAACAAGTAAATCTTTTCGTTCCGAGCCATTTAAACGTAATGCTAGATTTCGGTGCCAAATTTAACGAAAAAAGCAAATCCCTAAATAATCGCGGCGTATAATTATTAGGCATAATTTCGCTTGTCGAGACCAAAATATCGCGTCATCAAGTACTGTGTGCAGCAAGCATCAACCGCAAGGATTTCTATAAATTAAAATAATAAATTAATACAGAAAAATCTTTATTAAAAATATTTCGAAATTGTGTTTCAGTGTTTCATTACATGTTTTGAAAATGTACTTACTGTGGTAAACAATTTCCTAGTAATTTTTTCCTAAAACCTGTCAGTTAAGTTTCTTGAGTGAACAATTCATTTTTTTAATATTAAGAATTATGTATGTTACATGAGGGGGGAGAGATATTAGAAAGGCTAAGGTGGGGCATGGCAAAAAAAGGTTGGAAAACATTGTTCCAGATGTTAAATATGAATAATTTCTTTATATGATAATTTTGATTCCAGGAGGACAGCAATTACGATCCAAACATAATAGAAGAAAGTGATGGCGAACTTGAAGATGGAACAAGACCGCATCCGATTGATGAAAGCCACAGAGTTACTCTTCGATACGATACAGAAAAGCATATTAACCCCAGAACATGTGAAATTATTGAAGGTGTGCGACATGCGGAAAAAAACCCTTTATCGTATGATGTACAAAATATCGTGCCTGTTGCTCCTGTAAATGTTACGAGAAAATACGGAGCAAAGGAAGACATTTCATCGCAAAGCTCTACTAAAGATAGCGCCTATGGTTCCTTGGAAGTTAAAATGCCTCAAAAAAATACGACAAATAGGTCCAATATCAAACACGTGTCTGTAGACAGAACAAGTGACATCTCCCCGAGTAGATCATTAGGTGGATCTTCGATACACCAGAACGTGACTCCTTTGTCTTCACACGTTCAAAGATTTCAAAAAAGTGAGGAAGTATTCTCGAAAGAATTGGAAAACCAAAAAGGAAGTACATCGACGCTTCATTCTATAAGCAACTCTTCTAGATCTAACAGTCTCCGCGTGACCCGCAATAGCTCTCTCGAAAGCGCTTCTAATGTTCTTACTGACACACCTCTAGAAAATGAAACATCAGGTGCCTCGTTAAGGCCAAACAATCCAGTAATAACTCAAAATGGTTTTAGTCCAGGATCAAAACAAAATCAAATCTTTACAGAGCCGTACATATCAATGAAAAATACAGTGTATGAAAGTGTGTCTCCCCGTGTGGACAATAATCAGAACAAAGATGAAAATAATCTGAATAGCTCTGATAGTCCGTACACGTCGATGATGAATATTGTACAAGGACAAATAAAAATTAGCCCTACCAACGAAGCTGACAAAAATATAATAAATGTTTCTGTAACATCTCTAAATCGTAAGAAAGTCTAATTGCTCAATTTAAAATATTTGAATGATTATATGAAGCAAAGAATATGGACAAAACAATTAAGCTTTTATTGGTGGCAGGTTTCTATGAGAAGAAAGAAAGAAAGTTGTCTGAACAAGAATTAATTCAGCGCCTTTTTTTATCGCCAAAAACGTAGAATAAAAGCGTTGCTGTTCCAGTTTGCTAGGTTAACGAAACTTAAAATCTTATGTATAAATGCGAGATGCACGGTGTAGCTCTGTGTTTTTTTTTTTCCTGGGGAAATCCTGCATAGGATCTCCGTCCGTGCGGGCAGCACTAGGACGGAGTATGTCGGACTCTTACCGACTAAAACCCCACGGTACTCTGCCACCTTGTGGCCGGGGGGTGCGGAAAGCTTGCGCATTCGTCGCACCACACCCGACAAGGTCTGGCCCCTTGAAGCGGGCCGCACTGCGGTCAGCTCTAAGGCTCCGACATCCCTAGGAGACGCGCACAGAGTACGTCTCGTTTCGTCTCGGGCCTGCGTGCAATGCGTCGGATTGACGGTGTGGCGCTGTATATATCATCCTTACTAACCCCTCTATACAAGAGACTATGTCCAGCACTGGACATCCATCGGTTGAAATTATGATGATGATGAACCACTCTTTGGTATGGATATGCTTATGATTTACTATTAGGTGAACGTCCCGTTCATCTTCTCGCCACGTGAAAAGAAAAAAATCTTTGATATGCAAAAGAATTGAATACGTATATTGCCAAAATACTTTGGAAAAAATTGGTACGATTGTCATTTTATTTCTTCTACCGTTAATCCTACAGTTAACTACAAATAAAAACCATTAACTTATGTTGTTTTTGTCAATGTTCTCTATTACTTCGCATAAATTCCACATGGCATAGGTATTTATGCAATTTAAACAATTCAAATTTTGATGTTTTTATTATTACGTTACGTAGATAGGTCATTGGTATTTATTGCCTCTATGTAAAGGTTTCCAATATTTTATTCTTTTTTATATTTAAATAGGATAATTTAGTTTATTTATATAATAGTTTTGAGCATGATTTTAACAGATATCATGTGAAGGAATAATTTTTTCCATTTTTACTTATATTTATAAAAAGTTAAACATTTTAGAAAATGGATGATTTGTTTTTTCGTCACAATCAATACAACAATACACATACAGAAAAGTAATTAAATACTGTATTTTTTTCTTTAATAATATTTTTTTTGTACTACGTAATTCAATTTACTTATTAAAGTATAAATTTACCTTTCATAGTGTTTTATTTCACTTAAAAATATTCTATAAAAGCTCTTACATCCTTTAAACATAAACATTGAAAAATGGCTTTAAAAGAAATTTCTAATCAAAATTTGCAATTATATTCTGTTTTTGCTATGTTTAATGTTTATCAAAATTTTAGAGGTAATGAAATATTCTGTCTTGTGTCTGTGATCAGTGATCACTACATTGTTATGGAAAACATGTAACACAGGAAACCAGTAAAAAGTGTTTCTCGTCGCTTGCCTTCATTTGTTATTCACAATCTAATTGTTCAGAACATCACACTTTTGGGTATTGAAAAATAATCTTTGATAGTGTAGATGGTCCGTCGAGCAGCGTGTTGTGCTTGACAGGCTCTAACTATGTTTCTGAAGAATTGCAGCTTGTAGGAAATCTTGAGTTGGAGAGAAGTAACTTAGTAGACGCTTGTAGTGGAACTCCTTTATTTGTGTAAACTGAGCTCTATTTATACAAAAGTAATCTATAAACATTAGATAGTGTTAGAGCGCGTTAACCTCTCGCCAGGTATGTGTTGCGGCGAAATGTGGCCGCCAGATATGCGGGTGCGGCCGACGAGCGGCACTGAACAAAAGCGCGGCAGCGTCTTTTGTCGGCGTGTTTACAACAGTGCTCGGTGCGAGGCGCGTTCATTAGGTGCGCGGTATTGTACAGCGAGTGTTGGCTACGAGGGCTGCGAAGTATCGAGACGATATTATAACGTCTCTTGTTTCTATACCAAACGTCTCTTGTTTCTACACAAAACGTCACATTGGTAATGCGTGGATACGGCGATAAATATATAGGTAGCACGCAACTACAATCTTCTTCGATTATATAAATGTACTGATTTTTTACTCGGATAAAGTTTCAATCCTTTAAATTTAGTTCGAGTCGTATAATTTTTTCCAAATTATTATTATGAAAAAAGTTTTTCAACGATCTTCAAAAATTAAAAAAAAATTGCTTTTGTATGTATGTGTGTTTATATAAGCGATGCAACATTTAAAAATAACTAACATTTTATTTATAATATAATGACACAGATTAATTATTAGTTTTAATATTCTACTTGTTGTTGCCAAATGTCAATGTTACAAAATGTCAAAATTGAAATTTTATCCGCGCATACCGTATTTGCGGTTTACAAATGGGTAAACTTAAATTTTTATGATATAAAATCTCAATGTTATAATTACTAAGTGCAAAACAGTGAACTTAAATTTACGTTTTCTCATTGTCTGAGTTTAACTTTTCATCGCAGTATGATGTTGGTTAACCTTTCTTAGTATTTTTATCGGTTACCGTTGCACGTTCGTTACAGAAACTTGTTAAAAATGCAAAAGTTACAAGACAGTGTTTTCACAATAATTAAAACGACTAATCTTTCTCCTGCTGTATTCAGTTTTTTGCAGCCCACCGAAGAATTTACGGGTAAGTTTTCAAAAAACACATCTAATAATATTGTTATGAACAAAGTTTAAGCGATCCATTTATTTACAGATAAAACTCCTCTCGGTGGTATCTTAAAAGATACGAAACATGGATGGCTTGCTCTTGGCCCTAAATTTTGCGTCGTTGATCTAAGAAGCGGGTTAAAAGTTGCAGCGCGTACTTTCGGGTCTGGTATGAGGTCAGTCAAGTGCGTCATCGTCACTCCTACGCAGTTTTCTCTGTAAACAATCCATACTAAAGGAACAACAAAAAAATAAGCCTTGACATACTTATTTATTTTAAATCTTTAAAAATCATAAATATTTCATTGCTTATTATAAGATTTTAGAGAACAAATAGGTTAATAAAGAGACACAATGAAAAGAATTTACTATAAATTATAAGTTTTTATATTTTTATAGATTATTTCATTCTTTATCATACCATAAAAATAGCAAACATTATACATTTAACAAATAGTATTTAACATAAAATTATGCCTTATCACACTTGCCACATGTCGACCAATAAATCTTTCTTGGAATAGATTTTTGTTGTACAAAAATAATAGATTTCAATTTATGTTATGCACATTGCAATATTTCTCAGTTTTCAATGTCTTGATTTTTAATAACAATTTCTTGTATGTTTATTGCAGTCATAGCCGCATAACTGTAACAAGTGTAGTAGAGCTGCCTTCTCCATTGACTGAAAACTCTCACCAGTTAGTTATTAGCTTGGATTTTGATAATGAGTCTGGAATGATATGCATACTTCATGTTAATGGTTCACAAATTCTCCGTTTTGTACAGACTGATATGGTTATAACTGAACTTTCAGTTTGTGATGGTACACCTGATGGACCATTCACTGCATTCGACAATATTGTTATAGCAGGCACTAAAAAGGGAGAGCTTTTGATATTTGACCTCAATAGAGCTGGCTTAATCCAAGGTACCTACTATTTTAAGCAATAAAATATATTTAAACTTAAAATTTTGCAAAAACTATCTAAAATTTTATCATCGATTTTGATAAAGTGAAAAACTAATGAGTCATTTATCTATGTTTTTGTATATGGTTACTAGACTAGTGCGCTTTACCACCTAGATTACATCACCGCTTACCATCAGGTGGGATTGTAGTCAAGTACTAGTCTATCCTAAATAAAAAAAAAAAAAAAAGATTCAATAATGTTGGGTGTTTTTAATGATTTATTTTCTAGATAAGTTTGTATAATAATGTGAATCACATTTGATAATATGTTAAAATATATATTTTTTCAGCATTAAAAGACATTTCTCAAGGGTATGAGCATATGGTGCTTAATGAAGACAATGCAAGCAACATAAAATTCTTACCACTCAAGAATTTACATCAGATTGAGGAACAAAGAGACTTGGCATTAGAAAATAATGATCATTTGGGAGTAATATTGAATGAGGATTCGTTATTTGATGGTCAATACATTTTCCGTAACCCAGATGGCACAGTCCGTATGAAGGCCAAACAAGATCACATTAGAGTTACTAGTCTTCAATATATACCACAGTTGGGCAGCTTGGCAATTGGTTTTAATTTTGGAGCATTTCAATTGTGGAATCTCTTGAACTTAGAATTAGAATTTACATCACAAGTTAATGTTGAATGTTTGCCTGTCACTCACTTTGGATTCCAGGTGTGTATGGTTTCTGGTGTGAGAAAAAAAATATGCTGGTGTATAGTTACCTTACCATCTTGGCAAGATTTACGTAAAATTTGTGTACAGCTATTTTGCACCATACTATAATAAATGACACTTATGAATTAATGTTTTATTACTAATTAAATAAAATTTTTAGGAACCATGTGATGATCCCAGAGCATTTTGTTACCTCTGGGTTGTATTCTCTGTAATTGACAGATTGGAAGAGGAAGAGTTTCCACTAGCTGTTATGTATTCATTAACATATCAAGGGAAGAGAATGTTATCAGATACCAAATGCTTGT
This sequence comes from Byasa alcinous, assembly GCA_018246375.1. Taxonomy (NCBI): domain Eukaryota; kingdom Metazoa; phylum Arthropoda; class Insecta; order Lepidoptera; family Papilionidae; genus Byasa; species Byasa alcinous. Next base: position 9,980 of record DWMX01000567.1, on the reverse strand, counting down.
ACCAGGTAATATTTTCATGTTTAATAACTTTATGTCTTCTGTAGTAGTATAGTATAGTGCTTCAAAATTATGTTTTGTTTTTTCTTTTTTGTGTGCTATGTATAATTACACTCATTTCTCTCTTTACACAATCCTTATATTTCTAAAAAAATTATTTTAAAAGATAATTAAGTGCAAACACCTAAAACATTGTTAGAGTTCACTTAAGAATTTATTTCAGGTAAACACATTCTAAATCATTAAATATATTATTATAAAAAGAAAAAGGATGTAAATTTTTTGAATTATTATCTAAATAGTACTAAACTGGAATTCAGTTAAAATAAAACAATTCACGTAAAAATAGATTTTTTCTTTTTAGTCAAGTTAAATCAAATTTGTGTTTAATAGTTAATTAAGTATACCAGAATCTAAAATTATGTTGTCTTTGTTTCGTAATTATTACTCCAGGAATTTTCATCTGCAACAATAAGGTTTCAAGTAGAACTGAGTGCTTCAGAAGATGTTAACTACTTACTTGGTGGAAGATGTGTTTCTTGTCACACATACTCCATCAGCTCTCCTCTGGGTGATGAAGGTGAAGACAGTAAGTACAATTGATAATATTTTGTGTAGAATTTATAGTTTTAGGAAATGTATAGCTGGTGAGGTTAGTGTTACTGCAGTTTCCTTTTGTGGCTCTAAATAGGTGTGTGCAAATGTTACTATGTTCCAGATTTGAGAACATTGTTGCTATTAAAAATATCAGGGTAACGAGATATTATATCGTGCGTTTAAACCAACAAGCACAATATTGTGTTTATCATTCTAAATACTATGGACTATTTGTCACTATATAATTATTTGTTTGACACCCCAGATCTTGCAGTGCATTATGAATTATTTTATTTTATTTGTAGTAAAGGTAACAAAGTATATAATTTAAAAAAAATACACATAAAACCAACAAAGTTTCCAAAAAATTTAGTCTTGCCAGCAGAGAAGAAGGCATAATTTTAACAGCTGTAATGTTTCAGGTATGCTAAATATTTGCCAATTGGTTTGGGAATGTTGGGGTGAACAACCCAGAAGAGCAGCTCAGTATGGCATGTTGTTATTTGACTTGGATCAATGGTACAAAGATCAAATGCCAGGTATTATTTTGAAGTTTTTTTATATTACTTATCTTTTTTATTTTCGTACGCGCAATGTTTCTTGGTGAGGCGTTGTTTTGATACTCACTGAGCTTGAGCCTCTAGCTAAAAAAAAACATTAGAACAGGCTGCTTCTATACTAGTGCATTTTACCACCTGGATTACATGGCCGCTTACCATCAGGTGGCATCATAGTCAAGCACTAGTCTATGCAAATAAAAAAAAGAGAAACTACCATGTTTCCAGAATGACAACTTTTGTAGACATGTCATATCAATCAATCTCAATTTGGACAATGTACTAGATAAATAACCTTGACACTCCTTGCGAGAGAAGACCTCGAGTCCCATTAGTGGAAACAGAAAGTGGGCTGTTTATTTATTTATCTTTATAATAAATAATAAACATCTTACAGTATTTTGTGTAATAAACAAATAGCCAATATTTATGCTTTTTAAATTTTAAAGTCTTTAAATATTCGCGGATTTTGATAGTATTCAATTAGTTGAACTAACTTAATTACAACCAGTTGGATATATAAAGATAAAACTTTGAGAGATAGTACAATACACCTGAAAGTGCGAGAGAATGAGTAGAGATTATAATTATCATATACTGTTTCAGCTACATACCGGCTGGAGAGCAATGCTTTTATGAGTGTGACATGGCTCGCGGCTCTTGGCACGGGCCCTGTGTCGCTTGACGCGCGCCTTCAGGAGACCTCCGTTGCGCCCTACTCGCATGCCACCCGCCTTGAAGAACACTTCTACCCTAACTCTTTGCAATACAGTGAGTATGACCTAAAAATCAGCTATACGGTACATACATAGGTACATTTCTATGTACTTGATTAATATTTTGTCAATGTTTCTTGCAAATAACAATAAATTTTCTAATTCAACAGACTGCATATGCCTGAATACATCAGAAGCAAATGTACTAGGAACTGTTGGTGTACAGAGGCAGATCATAAACTCAATAGATGATGCTGGGCCCACTGCTCTGCTCTCCCCTGGTAGATTGTATCATGCATGTGTTACAGCTGGTCTGTCACCGTTATATGTAGATTCTTACATACACTCATATGGTAGAACTGTAACCCAGGTCAGTGCTATACACATTATTGCCATTTTTTGTTTTTGAGAAATATTTGACAAATTCTTATAAATACTTCTCAGGTAAATTTATATTTAAAATGGTTGTTTTCGTCAGTGGTAATACAAACTATCCAAGTTACACCAAAAAAAAAAAGAGGTTTTAGCTTATTAGGCTCCGTCTATAATACATAGGTGCTCTTTCTTGAGCATGTCTGCCTTTTACTTTCTCTAAAGCAATAAAACGATTTTGTCAGTAAACCGTATCGACGGATACAATTATAGCACCCATTTCTACCGCCAATCAATAATGTGGAAATGTTATTGTGTTTCTGTTTTTGGTTTAAGGTGATGAATCTAGTTAAATAACTGTCGTAACTAGACTTACATCTTGTCACAAGGCGTCGAGCAATATGTTGTGTAATGCTTATAATCCTAATTAGGGCCACACTATAGTTGGTAGGCATATTACATACAATACGATGCAGGTTTTGATCGTCTCGCGGAAAAAAGATTAAATTTCCTCCGAACTATCCTCTTGTTATCGCGACCGAAGATATTATTTAATTCGTTTTTACATGCAGCATTTCTAACACGAATTATTTAAATAAACGCTTGATTGTTTTAGGAAGACCAACGCAGATTTTTATTATCCGTAGCCCTGGAGGCGCGATTATCACGTTTTTTGAAGCGTTGTGCTCACGATTGGGCCACAGGTACACACAGCGGCTTAGGTTGCACGCTGGGCTTCCTTGTAAGTATTAACCTGTGGTTACTCAACTGTAATAGATCCCATAAAATGAGTTGTAGGTAAAAAAGATTCAATAGGACAATGATGTTATAAATAAAGGCATTGTAATTATAATGTAAACACTCATACACTTCAGGTGGACTGGAGTTGGAAACGAGCTATAGAATTGAAGGAAAACGCAAAGGAATTAGCTGCACCATTATTCACTTCATCAACTCTGCCTGATAAGTATGTTACACTTCCTATTTATTCACAGTCAAAAGTCAAAATACTATTTCTATTTACATAACATGAAGAGCCCACTTAATGATCCGTTTAAGACTTATCTGCACAATGAAAGAGTTTTCTCACTCTTTTACCACTCATAATGTTTCTAATTATTTATTTGCAGGAATATAGTGAGGTGCCTAGAACATTGTGTACAACAGTTGTCCCAACTGACTGGACTTTTGGATGCAATACTTACAAAGTGTTGCAACCTTGTGGTTCCTGATGGTAAGTTAATTTAATATGAACAATCTATACAAAAAATGTTTCTCAGACAGAGTTATAGTGCTGGGCGATATCAACTTTATCGCAAATTTTCATGGGAATGTGGTGTATTGTAACCATCCAATTTTAGAATACTAATAAATTAAATCCAAATGAACGGGTATGTTTGTGTATGTGTTACACTGTTCGGTTTTTTCGTTTGAGCGAGCGTTTCCAAGAGGAGCGGACAGAATTTAGAAACTGTCTGCTTCAATTGTCGTCTCAGTGGGTCTAAATGTGTAGCCAGAAAAATGCTCACTGTCAGAACCAAATTTAATTTTCAACTTTTCAAAAATATAGAGCGGTTTAAAGGTTTAAAAAATTCGTTCAAAACAAAATTTGCAAATTCGCAAGTACTTAAGTTTTTTAAAACGGTTTTTTAGAAATTTTTGAAAATGTATGGTGCAAAAAAATTCTTGTAATCACTAGAAATTGTAATACATACATTAGGTACAATTTTCATTACGCAGATTAAAATAAAAAATTGCTAAATTTTAAAATTTCCACAAATAAATCTAAAGCGCAATTTACGCACGTAGTCTCGTTTATCAGAATTAAAGATAAAAACATTAGAAATAATTATCCCAAATTTAATGATATACATGCAGGAGTTATTCTCAAGTTGGCACGTGTACAAGTTTTTTAGCTTTGCTTTATACATAATGAAATGGTATATAGTATATATAATCTATTATATATTTATCTTTCCTTATACTTTTTACAGCACTTAGCGAAATGGAAGAGAAATACAAGGGTATTGGCACAGTTTCGCTGTATTTTCAAGTGGTGCAGTGGTTTCTGCGAGTAGGTCTGTTGCCAGAACGCCACGATGCGTTCGAGGCGCTGCCGTATCCCGCGCATCAGCTATACGGCATATATAAAAAGAGGTGAGGATACATTTGTTAACGTTTCGCTGTTCTATTCTTATTATTTATTTACTTGTGAATGATATTAGTGTGGTAACGAGACTTAACATCTTATACCTCAAGGCGTCGAGCACAGTGGGGTGCAGTGTAAATCATCGTAACTAGCGGCACATTCTTACAAGTCAAACAAATACCAATGCTGATAAGCTGAAATATTTCTTATGGATAAAATAAAAGTTTGTACTATATAATGCATTTTATAGTCTATGTTTAAAATAATTCTTAGACGCTTGAAGCTGCACCGGCTGCAGGAGAACGCACCGCAAGACGAGGATGCGGCTCATAGATCCTGTACACTGCTTTACATTGATCAGCTTTTGGAACATGAGTTTGGTGGAGAAAGAATTCATGAGTGAGTTATACTTTAACTTTCGTTTAAATTGTATATGTACTTTAAATCCAAGTAACATGAATATATAGATACTTCAGGAAGACTTTTTAATTAAACTTATATATTATCATTAACATCAATCAGCCAGTCATTCATCTAGTGGTGAGCAATACTACTAACATTAGATGCTAATTAAGTTATTTAAATTAGCACTGCCTTAGTTTTATTCAATACAAATTATGTTAGGTTTTGTCAACTTCCTACTTGTAAGCTTTGGCACACCACCTTATTAGAAGAAAAAGGGTATGAGGTACCTTGATGGAGAGCAGTAAAGAGCGGTAGGATAATTTCCATGAAATGGCCCCAGTGCTATCCAAGAAGGTGCTCCTGTGGTTCTAAAGTATATTGGTGAAAATGGAACATCTTGAAATCTTTTGTGCAAATTCATCATAACTCTTCTCTACCCCTTCAAGAGTATGGTGTTGTTTTGGCGACTTGCACTAGATGTAAATGCTAAGTCTAAATGTTCGAGATTACCTTGATATTAATTAAATGTAAAGTATGTTTACTTTTCAAATTGTATGTTCTATACAGAATGTGGATAAAAGGCGGCAGTGAAACCGGAGGCGTGTATCCGCCGCCGTCGCTGTACTCTTTGTTGCGGCTCTACCTGCTGCCAGACATAGCAGAAGAGCACAAACACTCTCTCGTTCTTTATCTCTTGCTCGACTACTCCATGGTCTATGATGAAATACGGTAACCTACTATTACGAGTTTCTTAAAATCTATTTTCAGGTGCTTAAATACCAAGTACTTAGTTTAAAGCTATCTTTGCGTATATACATCAAGCAAAACTTTTGTTTGGAAAATACATATAATTTTTTGTTCGAAGAAGCACCGAGATGGGCAGACCGTTCACTTAATAGTAAATAAGACAATGAGGTCATGCCTGGCGTGCTCTTCGAAAATACTATCACTGACATATGATGACAACAGGAAAACAACAAGATTGTTATTCCGGCACAATCACAATATGGGTGTAGTAACTTGTCAGGCAGATAAAAAAAAACCATATCACTATTCAAACTCCGCAATCTGTGGCACAGTAATGTAGTAAGTGCCCTCCATGTTACTACGCGGTTACCACAACACCATAGAGACAGTTTTCTAAACAGTATGTTAAACATTGTCTAAAAAACACCATTTTTCACCACACATTACCTTTTTTTAATCACAAATGCATTTTTTCCCACAATAGTTACGAGGCAGTAATTAGAAGACTGATGCAGTTTCCCACGATGTTTGGTTTGAGCAACACTTCTATAAAAGCTACGCAAGCATTTTGGCACCTCGACCACAGAGATTTCGATGTAAGTTTTTAGGTTTTTTTTTCGACATTTCGAGTAAATGATACGCCCGTCACATTATGCTCGTCTTATTGAGACAGACATTGTTGTTTTGTTACCCCAGTAATATCGCTATTTACAAAACAGATCAAACTCAAACTTTGTTCGAGAAACAGTGATGTTTGCATACCACTGTTTAGCGGTAGGAATTAGCGCTACGGTGGTAGTGCGGTAATCTTTCAAACGTAGGTATTTAAAATTACCCTAATTTAGGTTGCCACTGCTGAGATAGGAGACTTTCTGTGTCAAAGAGAGAGTCCAAGTCACTTATCCATCACATGCACACCATAGTCATTTGCGCTTTAGGGAATAAACACATATTGAAAATAAGATTTTTTCCACTATTTTGAATTTTAACTAACTTAGGCACAAACTTTAACAATGTGAACGCAACACTACGTCATAGTAACACATTATTAAAACTTATAAAATATTTCAGTTTGCATTAGATCAACTACAATGTCTCACTGGCAACACTCTATCGGATTGGCAACACAGCGTCGTTCTGTCTTCTCTGCTCGCGCAAAAGAAAACCCAAGCGGCATTGCAGTACTTGCATGTCCGAAAACCGGCGCCAATGCAGAGTCCTCTGCGGAACAAGAACGGCGATGTAAACAACTACTCTAGGATTAACGACCACGATAAACTTGACGATTGGCAGACCTGTTGCAACTTATACTTGGCGAGGGGATTAGTGTTTGAGGCGTTAGATGTTATCAGAATGTGTGTGCAAAACGCAGGAAGCTCTGTGAATAAGGTGCAGGTGTTGAACTTCTTTTATAAAGGTTAGTACATAGGACTGTACTTGTTCAAGAAACAGTCTACTTACAGTACAGTACTTTAACAAGATATACTTCACAGCTTGCCGTAATACGGGGCAGCTTGCGAAGATCCTGCAGGTGACGCTGCAACCATCAGAGGAGGAAGTCTTTATAAAGTACATCAGAGATTGCAATGATCCTCAAACGTCGGATATATTGATTATGTATTATCTGCAACATGCTAGGTAAGAAAATTTTTACTGGTAGAAAGTCTGTTGCCAGAGTACTTTTAGACAGATTTTACTGTATCACCTATTCTTAACACAAAAGAGCAAATAATGTGAAAATGTTACAGGGACAACGATGATGATTTTCTTTAACCAAATTGGGCTATGGTATCAATGAGCCAATGGATAGTGAAATATTCTTCCATAGAATTCTCTGACTCTTATACTCTGACAACACGCAATACAGCAATGGTGCTAGTGATCTTTTTTCCTGTTTAAAAAAGCGCAAAATTGCTCCTTGTAATCGTCAAATAAAAGACAAGAATATTTACAGATATCTAGAAGCAGAAGAATACAACAAAAAACTGAAAGAAGAACGAGGACGTACAAAGGAATTATCCACGTCAGCAGAGTCGTTAGCTGACTTGGTGGAGCGTTCCGATACGCGGGATACACTGTTGAGTGCCGCGTGCGCCGCGCTGCCAACGATCGCGTGCCGCGTCGCCAGCACTGCCAGTATGCAGCTGGAACCACATGGTAATTTACATTATGAAAAGAAAAGAGCATCGAAACGGGTAAATTTACTGAGATAATAACTCAAAGCTACGAGCATAAAGTGGTGTAGTCTTTATCATTCTTGTATGTGTGTAACAATGTTGTTGTAGGCGGGTGTATCACTAACTGTCTAGTAAAAACCCAGCTCGTCTCGTCGCATTGTTTAATAAAGGTAAATTTACATCTTACGTATACGTGAATTACTTCCTTGGCATTGCTGCTCTTCAATGACTAGATAGATCTTGAGACTTCGTATTTGTCGTCCATACTGAACGGGCTCAATGGGCAAAGAGGGCCCTCGCCGTCAAAGCCATAAATCAATAAACCCTGTTAGTGACTTTTTACAGCAAGCATGGGTGAGACTTATTCTAATTCCCTCGAGAGTAAAGGATTTACTAAAAAAAACCAATGCTTATATTTACTAAGAGCTTAATTTTTTTCAGTCATTGTACCAAAACCGATGTCCGTGTATGTTAAAGCTTCATCACCTAAGAACACCTTTACATATAAATCATCATTCATACAAGTAAGTCAGTAGATTTTTATCTTTTAAATTATATTTTTACAGTATTTGTCTTATAATGAAATATTTATAATATTTGTTACTACTACTAACTTTTAATAACCTTAAAGACACCTATATACTTAAAAATATATAAATATTTATGTACCTATAACAGCCTCTGTCAATGGCATATATCTGTTTTAAATCTGCATTGCAAACAAGGATTTTTTTTAAAGTAAATAACAAGTTGAGCAAATCTTTCAACCTGATAGTGATATGCCTACTAGTAAGTAACAATGCGGCGCTAGTTAAGATGACCAGCAAAAATTGATTTCTTTAAGGTTCAGTCTTGAGAATTTCCGTCAACAAGCTGTGCATCCTCTGAATATTATGTTAAAATATCTACCTAAAAATTGTGAAACAATTTGTTTTACTAAATATTTTTATTTAATCACTTTTTTTTACCCAACTGCAAGAATGAAACAAGTTTGTGGTTATTTTTGGTATATATTGTGTTTTAGGATACAATTGAAAATGCTAGTGGAACCTGGGTCAATAAGCCCAAGGTGAGGAAGGCTCTGAAACGAGTATTGGAGATTGAAGAAACACCATTTATTTGTACACCTAAATTAATTAGGACGAAAAGGTAAGTGTTTGTGTACATAAAACTGGCAATAGGTCTCAGTCGATGGACACCGTTTAAGTAGACACCAACGCAGCGTCTATTTCTGCCGGCAAAAAAGAAGTGCGTAAACATAACTGTGTTGTATTTACTATAATTACTACCGTGATTTTTTTATCTACAATGGGCTGACACATGATATCGATTTCATGTGGTCACAGTCACAATGAGGCTATGGATAGTTAGGTATACTCGCACAAAATATTTTGGCTTTAACATGTTGATAGCTGGAACACCGCGGCGCTATTATGGCGACAGATTTAAAATATGAAGACACTAGCCAAGTTTCGACAAAACTGCACCATCACCCAAAGCCCACGTGGCCCTGTATCAGGACCCTCCGAGATAAGCCAGCGCTTAACCATTGCACCACTGAGGCAGATAAAATCATAAGGGATAACTTTAGTCCCATAGGTAAAAAGTATGCATAGAACCTAGTAGCTGTAATAAGACTTTAAAATTATCCTTTAGTCTTTAGACAAAGTATATAGATAATTCATTAACTGTATTATTACTTTTTTTTGTTTCAGCCTTTTTTCTGAGGAACAGATATGCACTGGCGTAACACCAGCGAAGCGTACCAAATTTGACATTTCCGGCAGTCCGAAGACTCCAAAGCCTGGTGTATACAAGGCGAGCCAAAAACTTAGCGCGCAAATGGCGACTCTGCTCGACATGCCCGAGGTCCAAAGTCCGACGTACAAATACAACGAAAGGAGCGGCGCGGGAACGCCACACAGCATTTTAAAGGTATTTTGAAAATTTTGTTCCAATTTGAAGGGTCCCGAAATTACTGGGGTAACGGTAATACGCTTATATACGCCTCCAACTCTGTCAGCCCTCTTGCGCAATTCATCTTTCCACCTGGTCACGAAACATGTGGGGTTGGACGTTTGTCTAAATGGCATGCTTTACCATTCACAGCTTCTTGGTCTATTAAACTGTGAAATTACGGTCATGTGTTAGGCTAAAGCATAGAACCGTGATAGCCTAGTGGTTTAAACGCCGGCCTTCCACTGCGAAGGTACCGGGTTCGAATCCGGCCTGCACCAATGAATTTTTCAATTTATGTGCAGTT
>DWMX01000566.1:0-24150 GCA_018246375.1 Byasa alcinous | reverse complement strand
TGGAAACACTTGATTGGGAAGTGTTACCCCACCCGCCGTATTCACCAGACATTGCACCGTCCGATTATCACCTGTTCTTGTCCATGGCACATGCTCTGACGGCTGTACGACGCGAGCTGACGGCTGACGCTGTTAGTGTGGGCAGCGGACCTTTGAACTCGGCATGGTATTGTCTAAGTCCTCGCTTACGAAAAGAGCTGATTCTGCTACATACTGGCATGTCTATTCAATATAAACTGGATGCCGGCCCATTCTTTTCCCTCAACTTGCCTTCTTTTATACAGCTAAGTTAATCTGTCTTAACTGAACAAAGGTCTCTACTTTGTGGAGAATTTGGAACTGTCACAAGTTCATAGTACCTCACTTACAATTTGTGAAAAATTTTGAATAACACTTCATTGTGAGGTTTTTTTAAATTGATGCTTCGTGCTTGATAATGCATAGATTTGGTACCAATCAATAGATATTGTTTTGGCGACATATTTTCCAAGTCCGGTCTTTACCATGTAGTTACATCTTTTTATAAAAAAATTATATCAAATAATTTCCCAATTCTAAACATGCATTAAAATATGTGCATCGGGTTGAAAATCTCCTTCTCGTTGTAAAATAATTTCGAATTTATCTTGCAGATCCTCCGCACGGCTTACAGCTGTTATGCTGTACTTAAACAAATTAAATAAAAACAAATAAAACGACGCGACCGGACATCCGTCACGTGATTTTTGATTATTTATTAATTTGCATACGAGTACTAACAGTTTTTTCAATATTCATAGAATTAAACTTAATTATATGCATGCACATGATACCGTCAGCGCTATTCTATTCTCGGTGTATTGAAAAAAAAGACTATGATATCTTCAAGGAATACAGCTACAGTTTTCTTGTGAATTTTATCGACATACTACGTTGACCACAAACCAGCCTGGCAAATAAATGGCCACGATGTTCTCCTTGTGTTGGAAGGTACTAATTCCCAACTGCGAGAACATCAAGCGAGCTGTTTTTACTCAAATATAATTTTTAGTTATACGCCAGATACATTTACCTTCATTTAACATATTTTAGAAGAATCTAGTAATTTTTTTTAATATAAAGCGCCAAACAATTATGTTTATGTTAAATAAGAAAATAATTGACGCATTCGTCGAGGCGTAGGTGGAATCGTCCAAAAATTTGTTAATGTGATTCGTGATCGTCGCGTTTTCATTATTATTTTTTTTTTTTTTTGTAAATTCTGTACATTTTCAACGAATTCGCATGAAGTGTTTCTATTAAACAAACAGTAATTTAAAAACAAAAGAAGAACTTTCTGTAAATTAAGTTACAAACGTTACGATAACTACGGAGGTAATAATTAGGGAGGCAATTTGTTACCGCCATATTGTTTGTTTTCTTTTATTACACGAAAAAGGTTGGATGTGAATATCACAAGCTGCGTTTGTCACGGTTAGTTTTATTAACTTATAAAATATTACTATACTGTTCTTTTATTTTATCATCAATTTTAAATTTGAAAGATTATAACATGCAAATATGTTACGCGGAGGTTATTAGTAGTTTAATGTTGTATTGATAATTGTTTATGTCGTCACTGTTAATAAAAAAACCCCGGGATCACTTACGGAACTAATGATTTTATCGATAATGACTTCCTACTAAATAACGCATGCAGTATTTTTAATTTAAAAGAAATGTTTTAAAATTGTTGTGAATGAAAAACCGGAAATTGCGAAGTAACTGCAACGACGAGTCAGGTTTAATTGCAAGAACGAAAACGAGAATATTTATGGAGTATAAAAAACGTTTCACCGAAGGAAAAGTATTCTTCACACGATTTTAATCCTTCTACCCTGAGCAGTGCCGTAAACTTTCATATTGCTACTTTTACTCACTGCTCTTCTAATGGAGAATTTATTTGAGGCAAGTAAAATAATATCAGTTACTCTAATCTATATAAATAAATATAAAGACAAACACATATATACAGAACGTAGCTGTTCCTGTTAAGTGTCGCAACTAAAATGTTTTAATGCAGGAGAGACATCAACGTACTATATATAATGATAGTAATTTTTTTTATCCAATAAATAATTGGATATGAGTTTTTCAATCATTAGATTAGAGAAATAAATATTGAAAAACTAAAAAGTTATAAATTTAACCTATTGTTTTTTTTTAATAGATGGGAATACGAAGACGCCGTGTTCAGCCAAAAAACATATCGGTGATGAAAATCAAAAATGATTCTTTGTTTACTTTTATCTGGGGAATAACAAAAAAAATAGGTTTAATTATGAATCTTAACACCGGAGAGATTCATTGGATAAATAATATTTTATCTGTGGTTGTTATTACATGTACATTAATAGAACTAATAGAATTGTGCACTTCGAAAGACGACCCTTTCCGTAAGACAGAGTGTATGAGTATTATTTGTTTTTTTATTATGACATTATACAAACTATTTACTCTCCGCTGGTACGGTAAAAAATGGGGCAAATTATTTAAGAAAACTGCGGAAATAGAAAACGCTGAAAGGACACAGGAAAATGATCTCATCGACTACGAATCCGACAATGAAAATGATTTCGACATATCTACGTTTATTGAACGCTACACAAAATCACTTCGTTCTAGATTTTCGCTTATATTAAGGATGTATAGTTTAACAGTAATAGTATATATGATATTACCTTTCGTTGAATATGCGCTAAAGAAATATCGACATCAAGATATTGTCAAATATCTACATGTTCTACCTGTTTGGACGCCATTGGATGATGTAAGCGTATATGGATACGTATTCACGGTTATTGTGGAAATAGTTGCAACAGTGTACGGTGTTGCAGTCCACATAGTTTTTGATACGGCTGTAGTTGGTCTAATGATGTTTATCCAAGGCCAGTTCTATTTACTTCACGTGAAATGTGAACGAATTGCCGGAAGAGGAGAAGAATGCAAATTTTCTAAAGCCAGAGATAACCGAGCGCATATGAAAATCAAATCTTGTCATAGCATACATGTTGTACTTATAACGTAAGTGTATATTTAAACTAAAAAAAATCACGTAAATTCACATTTAATTATTTCCATTGCTTTTCACAAGACATATATGGTAATTAAGGCCTTATCATTAGTATTATTATGTATTTTTGTTACGTTTATTTTTTGTGTCGGTCTCAGGTAGGTATGTATTTTATTGTAAGTAAATACTAAAAATATTTTTAAAATTACGGAAAGATAAAATCGATTGCATGGCTGATAAGGGTGTAACATAATTTGTTTGCGTGTTTATAGCCAGCTATGGAGATCCATCTGCATCTGTTCGCAAAAACTAATAAATAATAAACTAAAAATTACAATACTCAATCTTTTTTTTTGTTTTCAGCTTTGTGAAGCAACTCAACCAACTGACGAAAAATATTTTTGGCTTATACTTTTTGATGGCAACCATTGTATTATGTTCCGTAGCTGTTCAGCTGCAGTCGGTGATTGATCAGTTTATTAAATTTCGTGTGCCCGTTCATTATTACTTTTCGACCCCATGGATTTATATTTTGATGTAGACGATGTTCTCCATAACACGTGATATAAAGTCGCACTTTAGAGTTTACAATATTATTGGCGAGTTCGTTGCATGAAAACTCTTAAGAGAATAATAACGATTTTCGAATTTTTTTTATATTATCGTCGTTATGTAACAAACAAGCATAAAAAAAATTTAAAAGATGTAATGTGTAAAACTCAATCGATGTTATATTTTGCAGGAACTGAGTGCAGCTCACCTTGTTTCTCTACTCCAGTATATGGCAGGTATACTTGCGCAACTGTTTATTTTGTGTTACCATGGCGACGCCGTACAAAACGAGGTAACCTTCTCATTATGATTCTCATACAAAAACTAAAAAAATTGTTACTCAAGCTTATAAATAGCTTTAAAGGCTTCTGATCTGTTTTGATCATCTTGATAGATCAATATCATATATAATCATCATAATAGATTATGTAATGCCCATAGACTTTATTTTCGATACACTTTCTTGTATTAAGATACAAATAGAAATGATGGCGTAAAAGAACAAGAAAAATGAAGTTAATTAATTTCTTGATGATTAAATATAATGAGTTTAAGTTTTAATTATTACGTTATAATACAAAAATCTATTAATACATAGCAAATAAAAACAGCGTATGTGATGATTAAATGATCATGGCGCTCTCAAGTTCCAGCAGCGAGAATTTTAAGTGGGGTTTTGTGTCATATATTTAAAAGCAGTTTCTTCATATTAATAAGTGTATTAAAGTGAAAGAGAAATATCTGTTTCTTCAGAGCGCAGTTGACCTGAGCGGGAGACCCCTGAGCTCGGCATGGTGGTGTCTCAGCCCTCGCATACGAAAAGAACTAATTCTACTACACATTGGCATGTCTATTCAATATCAACTAGATGCAGCGCCGTTCTTCTACCTCAATTTGCCCTCTTTTATTCAGGTAAGTAAAGGTTTCTTTACTAAACAAAGGCCAGTACTTTATGGAGAATGTGGAATTGTCACAAGCTCATGGTACTTCATTTACACTTATGGTTCAATTTGGTTCGCATACTACTGAGTAGTTTTTTTTTTGAAGTTCCATCAAAATCATTGTGCACCTCTGTTATCGTTTCAACTTAATGCATTGATTTAGAACTAATAAAAAGACATTGTTTTAGTCAACAAGTTTTCATAGTACTGGGTATACTAGGTACAGTATAACATTTTAACGGTTATCATGATTTGGTAATTGTACGTTGATAAGTAGGCCTGACCTCCCGAAGTCTCGATTACCTCGCTACACGATCCCATTTCATCTAAGAAAAAATAACCTTAAAATAAATAAACTGTTTCAATCATACCCACAAAAATGTTCTTACTTTCCCTAATCTCTCTTCTATGCATAAAACGGCAAACAGTGAGAATAAAAATAAATATGAATAAAAAGTGATCATACATACATAATTAACTTTAAATAAAAAGCAGAACGGTGCCTCTTCAAACCAAGTGCGCAAAGAGCAACGATACACGTAAATTCATGTTTGGACGTTTCGTTTCAACCGTGCCCTATTATAACGTAATACAGCTTTTCGAAAAAATTATCATAATTTAGTTTTAACAACTAATGTCATAAATTGAAAATCTCATTTTTGTTGTTTCATAATTGTAATCTTGCAGATCCTCCGCACGGCTTACAGCTGTTATGCAGTGCTGAAGCAAGTCTAAATAATAAATAAAGATCTGTCATGCGGCGTTGGATTTTTCATTAATTTTCCCACAAAATATTGTTTTAATTGACGTATGATGTAATTAAACGTAATGATATTAGTTTAAATTTTTATCCCCTAATTTGGGTGGTAATAAAAAATAAATTGTTACGGCGACGAGTACAAGGTTATGGTCGTGTAAATATTATAAGCACTATAGGCAAGTGAGCAGATCAAAAAAAATTCAATAACTGTCGGCCAACCTCAAGTAATGGACAGGGCACTTGAAGAGAGAGCAGTTCACCGTGAGAATATTGTTAATTTTAAGATTAAAAATTTAATTACAACAAAGGAGGAAAATATTAGTTATACTGTTTATTAAAAAAATATGTATTCTTTTTATTTCAAATAATTTAACTATTAATAAATCTTATTTATCCACTGTTATGAAAGTAAGTGCAATTCATTTTTCTCATTTTTCTTTGGATTTAGACGTGTGATTTAAGCCATGCTTCGACAGCCGGTTTCTGTGTTGTGGCCCAACGGATATTGTTCCGAACCGTCTCAAGGGCGCGCTTCCGATCCGTCTCACCTGCACCGGCCTCTGGATACTTTTCGATCCAGGCTTCCATCTGAAAATGAATAGAAAATTAACTACTTTCTTTTGTGGAAACGTAAAGGGACGTACGGGGTTTTTCTTCTTCTTCTTCTTCTTAGCACAAATAAATATCACAAAATCAAGCTGATTGTTACGTTTGTTCTTCTATTTTATATCAGTAATTTATATGGATTTGTGTTTCTCTCTTTTAAAGAAGACCACGGGTTCCAATAATGGGAACAACACAAAGGCAGTCAATTTTTTTATTTCATGTGCAAAAATAAAAATCTTTATTAAACTAAAATAAACATTCAAATTAATTGTATTCCTTAAACTAGACTGTTGCCATTAAACTAGATTTTAAAAGTCTGTATCATAAGGACCAGAAAAGTTACAAGCAATATATTCTATTTATTTGTTTATCTGTAACATACCTCATGAAGCTTTTGGGGAGTATCGAACGAGCTAGTGATACCCGGAACCAGACTGCCTAAATATCGACTATTGAGAGTGAACCGGTCGACAAGTTGTGGCCACCTCTCGCGTACGTCGTCCCACACTAGTGACGTGCCGGACGGGTTATTAGCTATATAGTGAACCACATTCAAATAGTCTTGGCTGCGGATATTATTTTCGTCCCACGCCAATGTTAGATATCTGAAAAAGGTCTCTACTTATTTCTTGCCTATTCAATGTTTTTTTATTATAATCTCATTAAATTTATGTTGGTGAATTGTATCAGGCAATATTTAAATGCAGTTTCAAAGCTCTATTTAAAATCATCATTGTTTCAGCCTATTTTCACCCCATAGCTGAACATAATCAATTTCTGTTTCCAATACCATCCAAATGCCCTGTGTTTTTGCTCAGGTTATCGGGTCACCTAATAGCCGTTGCTCCTTCGCCCCACTTGACTGTTATTTATAGATTATAATAAAGTAATTGTCTATATAAATGGTGTGAAGCAACGTTTTAGACCTAAACGTTACTTGAATTACCTCTTGAGTATGCCGGTGTTACGAGGGGCTGCCAGTGCATAACGCAACTTTGCAAGTTCTTGTACATCCTCTTCTTTCAAATAAATTTGCCATAACTTTTCCCATTCTGCTTCTGTAGCTAATTTCATTCCTGTTAAGAAGAAAAACATTACGTATTACTTGATATGCTAAAACATATTAAGAAAACCATAAAATCGAATGGCAAGAAAATAACTTCATTCGCATTGATACATTGACAATATAGACTTTTCCAAAACGGATTATCGGCCTTGTTTGTTATGTACGGCAGGCGGCTTGGCGATCGGGATATTCCAACAAATCCACCACAAAGTCCTCAATCTTAATTTTCTATTGACTCCTATTAAAATAATAAATTAAAGTACAAATAATAAGATAGGTGATAGCGATTTGAAAATAAATAAATAAAAAGTTACCGTCGTAATAAACGAAGTCCCGTAAATCCGGCTCGATTGCGACGGCTCCGGAGGTCGCACGAGAGTTGAGCCAACTCAAGAACAAATCTTTAACTTTAGCCTCGGCATCAGGAAGTCGGTAACTTATCGCCAAAGACAAAATCCTTGTCCGAAGGAGCCTGTAAAATTTCATAGCATGACTTTGCAATATAAATATGTACACATTATTTTTGTTAAATAAAATTTTTAAACATTTTGTATAAGTTAATCAACTGTTATAAAAATTACTGAACACTACTTCAGAACGCATTGAATAGTATAAAACTACTTTTTACCCATCAATTACACTTAAATTAGTTTTCGTCCAAGATTGCTGCCGGTACAGGGGCTCCACCAATTGTTGTACGTATCTCTGAAAAATTAAACTGACTGTAGCCGTATCACAATTCAAACAAATATTTATTTTTTTGTTCTTATTTTTTTTAAGTTAAACGTACGATAACATTCATTAGCATAATCAGTAGATGACGATAAAATATTTTAATTATCTGTTTCTCGCTTTAACAATAACCAATGAACAGCAGCGTCCCCGAGATTCAAATCAACCAAAATATAAAAGACACAGTGATAACAAAAACTGATTGAATCACACAAACCAAGAGCATGTTTTAGTCGATACCAGTGACAGTACATAATTTTTTTAACGCCGCTCTGTGAGCTATAAATTCAAAATTAAAGTAGATAATTAAATATTTGAAGATATGATATAAAACCTTGTCTTATAGTAAAAGGTTGAATATAACAAAAATATTATTTTAAATGATATTAAATTAAAATTTTAGTCATATATTTTATGTTATGAAGTTTAATTCGTTTAACAGACGTTAAATCTTGTCCAAAAATCATTCACCAAAAAAAATGTACATGTGGAAACATTTTTTACAATCTATGGATTAATACGTTACCTGTAAATTTTCAGTTGCTGCTGAGTTTAACAAACGAACAGAAAATTGATGGAATATAGAGGCTGCTGTATCCCAAGGCACAAAGTCTTTTTCCTTACTTAAGTAAGTAGTTAAGTTCAATGCCAATTCATAAGGCACTACTCGCGCCTCAGCGAGTGCAAAAGCGTCGTTTAGCAAATTAGCTCTATCGGAAATCGTTAGCTAAAATAAGAAAAAACTAAAAGTTATTAATGTTTGTGAGTTGCCGAAACCGTTCACACGACAAAGCCTGTTATAGATTGATGATAATGATGATAACAAATAGAAAGGATTGAGCGACTGAACAGTCAACGTCGGCTGCCTCCGTAGCGCGGCGGCTATTCTCACACCTCGTAACTTGAATGAATGTGTACGTAGGTAGTTTTTGTACAAAACGGCCTAGTTGGCTACCCCCATAGTGCAAAACTCCGCCATGACAACATTGATTATTTTTGGCTGTCAAATTATAAGAGCCAGTTAAACAACTAAATTTAATTTTCTTCTGTGTTTAATTGTCACCTGCTTACGTACTTGTTCTGATTTGGTGTTCAATTCTTGTGTCAATCTCTCCCAAACATTATTTGAATAGTTCACTCTGTAGTATCCCACTTGATTGTTGTTTATTTTAAGCCAATTTTCGCCTTCTTTTAGTTTAATTTTAACTGGAAAAAGCAAACATGTAAGCGATGTTCACAAAACGTAATTGCTTTAGGTACCACTGCATATTATTGTGTTCTAGTTTGAAGAGTGCTGTACTAAGTGAAATTGACAAGACTTAACACCTCTCTATCTCAAAGCGACGAACACAACATTATGCGGTGTATATCATCCTAACTAACGCCACATTATTAGACGGAAGCTTACTTAGCATCGGGTGGACGTTCTGTATATCTTGTCGCTTCGTAAAACAAAAAAAAAGCTTTATACTATTAAAACATCATTGTTGTGGTACCATCTTCCAAAATATATTTTCATTTTATGTAACGTACATTTAGTTTATGAATAAATAAATATAAAAAAAACTTGCCACTATCCGCAGTGTCGGCAAACCACAATACTTCTTTATATTGCTTCTTATTCGTTTTGTACGTGACAGGCACAAACCACCTGTAACTGAAACATGTTTGTATGAAAACAAAATTTATATTTAAGAAAGACATCTGATATATAGACAAAAACATTTCTCTACTGGCAGATTTCATCATGTAAACAGAATAAAGAAATACATACTTAAATTCTGAATCATTCGTTTGTACAGCTTCTGCGTCAAGTAGGAAACGTGACTGAGTAATGATGTATGTGTCCGGGTCTTCGCCGAGTCTCACGTTTAAAAGAGGATATCCCATTTGTTTAGTCCATGTGTCCATAATATACCTGAAATTTTTTTATTGAAAGCAATGTAGGCATACGCATAAACTAAATAACGTGTGCCTAAAATACAAAAGAAAATTATCGCTACATGTGTAATGTACATGAAAATAGGGAGACATTTTTTTGTCTTATATGTAATTTCTAAAATCCGCTGTCATTATAAGTGCGAATTTTGAGTCTCACTACAACTCACGTACAACCTGACTTATTGCTAAATCACATTTTATTGTATTAAATCAATAACTGAATTTTCTGTTCTTTTTTTTTAATTATAAAAAATTCATCAAAACCCTAGAACATTAGGCGACGAGCTAAAAAATGGATATACGGTTAAAATCCTTCTCATTAATCAACAATATTAAGTTACTCAGTTTTATATATCTTCGATTTCTATCAAGTCAAAAATATTAAAGCACAGTGTTAAAGACATGTTATACATACGAAAGATTCAAGCTCGGGTTGTCGTTCTTGAAATAAGGCTCCAATGAAGATAACAAATCACGCGTCACTGTATTGCCAAATTTATATTTCTTCAAATAATCTGATACACCGTGCCGAAAGTTTT
The DNA here is from genome assembly GCA_018246375.1 of Byasa alcinous. Classification (NCBI taxonomy): domain Eukaryota; kingdom Metazoa; phylum Arthropoda; class Insecta; order Lepidoptera; family Papilionidae; genus Byasa; species Byasa alcinous. Next base: position 13,982 of record DWMX01000566.1, on the reverse strand, counting down.
CATCGCCGATGAAACCTTCCAACATTCGCAGTACAGATGCGCCCTAGTTGAAAATGATGCGATGTAAATAAATGTAATAAATATAAAAATTATTATTTCAAACTTCCTGTAAAATGCACTGTTGCCGGTACCACCACAGTACTTATTCATTAATGATTGATTGTTTTTACTGTTTGGAAAACAGAAGTGTGCTAATATTACTGGGTTCCAGTTTAAAGAGTGTTACAGAGGAATTATTTGTAATTGATTAGCTTACCTTGTTATATGATATGGAATCAAAAATAGCAGTGATTTGGTCAGGAGTTATCACTGTCTGTACAATAGGATGACTTGAGAGTTTTGCATCTGTTACTAAAACTGAGTGCAGGGTTCGTGTTAAAAATTGATCCAACTGAAAATTCATGAATAATGTAGCAATGCACAAAAAATCATTTCAGAAATCATATATAAATTCTATTTTACCATGGTCCATGAAGGTTCAATAGCATTCAAAGCTTTTACTTGCATGTAGGAAGCAAAACCTTCATTGAGCCACACTTCGTCCCACCATTTCATTGTAACTACAAATAAAATAAAATTATTAACTTGTTCCTATATAAATAAATAGCTCTATTATTGTTCTCACTACTGGGACTTGGGCTTTTCTTGTGAAAACAAGGAGAGAGACAAAACCATCACTAATGTTGGTCACATTGTGGTAGATGTTACATGTCCTCCAAAGCTAGCCCTTTAAAAATGTCGGTTACCTCGTGATATTTTTCTTTTGCGGAAGTTTAATGGAAAACGAAGCCGCGCATCTTTGAGACGTATAGCGCGTACGACCGCCTTCCAAACTGAGCTAATTTTAATTCAATAGTTCAAACCTTGCAACAATTACTCGCATTATAACAACTTCAAATTGCTGATTTTGATTAGTTTTAAATATATTATCATTTCAGATCTTTATCATAAATAGTGTATACATAAATTACAGATTTTACCCAAATTGCCAAACCACATGTGTGCTAATTCATGAGCTATAGTGTTAGCAACACTGATCTTATTTTTAGATGACGCTATTTCCTCATCCACAAGAAAAGATGTTTCTCTATAAGTAATTAAGCCCCAATGCTCTGTCGCACCAGACACATAGTCTGGAATAGCAATCATATCTGGAAATAAAAATATAAAAGATCACTGGACTATCACTGTTCTCTATCTCATCTATACTTCATTTCACATGTTATTTACTGGTGGAAGGTCTCGGTTCACTTAACATCAGGTGAACAAATAAAAAAAAACTGTATATTCATAAATGAAAAACTTACAAAGGAAACACTATGCATGTTTATTACTTGGGTAGGCATATTAGTGCTGATCAAAAGTTACGAGATTTTTAAATTATATGGAATGACACAAGCAAACTGTTGTGACTCTGGAAAATTTAACCTGTTGATAGTTTCTAACATTTTTCTAGTAAAGATAAAAATGCCAATCTTAATCATACAGTCATCATTTCATTTTTAAGAAGGAAAGAGAATATTCATTTACTATATCTAAATGTATCATTCAGAATACTGACACTTTTGTCCTATGTTTGGATTAAAATCTATTCTAGAGTAAAAAATATTTGTGTCACATTTATATATGATACATCTTATTCATATATGTATCCATGTTACAGTGCTATTCTCTAATATGTATGTGAAAATTCAAATTGATGCTTCACCATAATCATCATGACAACATCATATCAGTTTTACATTTAAAAATATTTAGCTCTGGCACACTTACCTAATTTTGGTAAAGGGAAAGGCACCTCATAGTACTTTACATAAAATTCAGTGGCTCTTTTACCAATATCTTGAGCGAAATCTATTTTATGCAATTGGTCTTTTTGAGCAAAACTCCTTAGCTTGAAATTATTTCCAATGCCATTAGCATTAATTTCAGTTTCTTTGAAATCAAAGTTGCATATAACAAAACAAGCCAAGTACGTAGACATAGGTACACTGGTAGCAAAGGTCACAACTTCTGTTTTCTTATCTTCACTTAATGTTTTAGATATTTCCTTGAACATTTTAAGTATTCATTATAAACAAAATTATTAATATTTACAAAACAAATATGGTAAAATGTATCATCCAACTATCTATATTTTGTTGCAACATATTGTATATTGTTAAGGGCTTTCAAAATATTAAGTAACATATTTATGTACTTTTTGGTGTATAGTACTTTTCAAAATATCAAAGATTATTAAAAAATAAAAGGAAAATTTGAATCTGTATTATTATATCTCTTTAGTGTTTTGTTTTGCCAGGTGGTGCTGTGGTGGTGCCTTGAAGTAAATGGATAAGTTTAGTTTTCCTATGAAATGTAACTATCAAATTAAACTATTTAATTGTTTGTATTAGATTACTTACATTCATGTTTGACAATGCCACATAAGAGGTTGGCTTGACTAAAGTTATATCATAAGTTGCTTTGAAGTCAGGTTCATCAAAACAAGGAAAAGCTTGGCGAGCATATGTTGGTTGAAATTTACTGGCCACCATGGTTCTGAAAAAAATTCAATTACTTTATATATGAAACTGATGCAGAAAGCAACAGTGAGATATCAATATTTAATCAAAAATATTAAGACTATAATAAAAATAAGCTTCCATATTTTTTTTGTACACATTTGCTTTTATGCTAAGGATAGTCCATAATAACCAACAAATAACTATGATTAAATACTAGAAATATTTTACAGTAACTTGAACTATTAAAATACTGAATAAATTATTAAGTTACATTTACCTTTTATCTTTTAAGTGAGACAAATAAAACCCTACAATATTATTAGTCAAGTCCCCAGAATAAATAATATGGATATTATAAGTACCAGGGCCAATAGTATTTTTAAACAAAATGACAAGTTGTTCCTGACTTTTGACTTCTAGCCATGTTTTTATTGGCAATTCTAAACCATTCTTTCGTACTGTTACTGTTTTGATATTTAAAAAATTTGTGTGTAGACTTAGATGGGCGTTATGGTTCTTAACAGAAACATCGATTTTTACATCTCCTTCAAACACTCCAGAATTAAGATTAGGATGAAGTAGCAACTTGTAATGTGATGGACAGACCAATGGAGACAATCTTTGAGAAACAGCTACGTTAGGAATATTTTCCATTATCTTTGTATTATTATATGTACTCTTATTATAACTATAAAACGTGCGGCACAAATTTAAAACAGGCTGCAGTAAAAAATATTTTTTTAACATTGATGTAATAATTATATGAAAAATTTATTCATCATTGTTTGAAACACTCTTTATAGTAAAAATTACAATCTCAGATATATAACATTAGGTGTTGTAACGTGTATAACTACATATTATTGTATGTACTATGTAGACATTTTGACAGAAAGATTTTGACATGTCACTTCATAGCTGGACAGGTGACAGTTCTTGAACCGTTTTTAATAACAAATACTGAATATCCATACTTTTGAAAGTAAAATGGTGAAATCTTTGAAAAATATTAAGTAAATCATAAGATATTCTTTAGAAAGAAAGAAAAAGCAACCCCTAACATTGCTTATTGAATACTATAAAAACAGACTAAAAAAGCAATTTTTTACAAAAAAAGAATCCTTTAAAGACCAGAGTAATCTTTAACTATTATAGCTGTGTTCATTTTTAATAAAGTACATTATAAATTCATTAAATAAACTATATGGCCATATACAACTGTCAAAAGCCATTAAAATTTTATTCTGGGTTTGCAATGAACATATAGTACATCCGTTAAATTCACCACTGTGTTGTTTTAATTAGTTATTACTTTATTAATGTCTAAAAATGTATGTAGTATCTAGTAAATAATATTGACTTAACATACATATAAAATTTGTGTAGTAAGAGTAAAAATATGTTAATGTACAACAGATGCAACATAAGACGAAATGCGGTTAATAAAATATATTACATAAATTTCAGGTATATAGTTACCTAGGTAATATTAAGACATGTTGTGGTATCTATTGAAATTGTATAACAGTTTTTATTTAAATATTCGTTAACTATTAAAATTAATAGACTTTTATGATAATGACCAGATTTATAAATAACTCACCTGCCGTTTTTTAGAGTACTCCCATAAAATCCTACAATTTTCTTATCCATTCTCCCTGAAAATGTTATATCAACGACGACTTTTGTTTCCCATATAATATTTTGAAAATTAATATATAACATTTCTTGTAAAATTTCAAATTGGACTAAATTTTTTATTACCATACTTTCTTTATCTTTCAAAATTATTGAATGAATCTCTAAATCTTTTGCGTGCATAACCATTGTTTGGGATGGTTCTAAAATTTCGAGTAAAACATTAATACTTCCTTCAAATGTTTTATTATAAATATTTGGTATTAAGTTTAGTTTGTAATTTAAAGGTTTAACGTTTTTTGGAAGTCTATAGTTATGATCCTGTAAAAATACAATTTTTTTTTATTTAAGTTAAAAAAACTAATAATTTTTCATAAACGGATGAAAAACATAAACATAACCAATTAATTTATATGCGCTTTCAGTAAAGGGCTAAACCGAATCCTATAAATATAAATCTTATAATTTAAAAATAAGAGATGACGGAGTTTTTCATATTGAATTTTAACCATTAATATACATGCTTCATGGAATCGTTAGAGGCAGGTGGGCGCTAGAATCGATTGGCGAAGCCTGTTTTAGCAGTATACAGCAATAAACTAACATGATGATAATGATGATGAAACACGCTGCTCCTCGCTGTCATGTGCTGAAATAAAAGTATATTCAAAAATCGACTTTCTTTAAAAACTTGGAGAATGTTAAACTTACTTCAGTTTTTAACGATAGATGTGGACGAAATACTCCGGCATTCGATACGTTCTTGCTTTTCATAGATGCGAGAGCACCCGTGAAAACATAAAAACAAATTGTTGTCATCATTAATACGATGAAATGTTTGTTATGACACATCCCCTTTACATTTATTATCATCTGAAAAATATTTTTATTAATACAATTTAAGTACTTTGGTCTATGTTCTCCTTTAAAGGAGGTAATCAATGTGATTATTACCGCAACAATAATTTATAGAACTATATTGTAGCATAAAAACATTGCTGTGTTAAGGTTTATTAGCTTGTGAAATTACTTAGTAAAAAATTCTTTATATCTAGTTCCAATATTAAGTACAGCCAATCTTGGAAGCGCCTAACTGATAGGAGCAGATTGTATCTTTTATCAATAATTGTTCTTTTTACTCATCTTGTCGATTTATAATATAAAAAACAATAATACTGCTAACAATTAATCATAGTTTTCAATTTTGCTTTATTTTTCATGAAAGTAAAAAAAATCAAAATAATGATTAAAAAAATAACGATAGTGACAGACCCATTTTCTCTTCTCCAGCAACACTTGGTTAGTACCTGTGTTGTTGGAATATTTGCCTTCTAAACGGGAGAAATATAGTAGAAAAATCGAAAATTTTGCTAAAAAAACTGATTAATAAACATGAAGCATTGACTATTATCAAATTTGTCGTGTTTGTTAATTTGGTTTTCATAAAAAGGGTATACTTAAAAGTTCACTTATTATGAACTAATTATTAAAAATTTTATGGAATAAAACTTAAAATTATGAAATTATATGTTTTTGAAAATAAGATCACTATATAATTATTTTCACTCACTCTTACGATTAATTTCACGCCCACTACACTGTTGAGTCTCGCATAAAATGTGTGAAAGTTAAAGATTTGTCTTTCGACGCGATATATTTATAGTTTTCTTCATCTACTTTAAACTTCTGAATGTTAACTGCGGAGTTTATTAGGTAAGAAAGAGTCTACTACAATAAGTTACAACATTATTTCGCCGTTTCACTCGCGAACTGTTTGGACGTGACACTGCGATAGAATGCTGTGACCATGACTACTGGAGGAAAATGTCCGGCGTCTGGTTGTCTTTACATTACAAAAGGTTCATATTAACCCTGAGCGGACGGCTTTCGATTACATTAAATATCGAGTTATTATCAAGAATAAGTCAAGAATTGATTGTTGGAAACATTAAGGAATAATGTCCAGCAGTGGTTGAGGTTGATGAAGCAAATGTAGAATGGAAACTGTCATTGTTGTACTTATAAATTTTATTTCGAACTACCTTATGAATTATATATATTGTTTGTTATATTCCATCCACGTAAGGAAAATAGTGATACTTAATATTTCTTTACTAACTACTACTTAGCATCCTATAAAGTGATAGGCCTTTTTCAACTAACAATAAGCAATGCGTTAATTTTTGATCTTGTGTCTATAGGCGGTGTTGGCACAGCACCACATGATAATAGTATTTTAACATGGGTAGGACCAGGTGAAGGTCTTGCATGTCATTTGTTACGTTGTATTAAATTTAATAACAACTATCACTTTGTAAATTTTTACCTATATTGATTGCTTATCAATGCGCATTATTAATAAGTGAACATCTTTTTTGGATTTACGAATATTCGTGTTTTTATGGTCACAATATATGCAATCAGATTGCAAAACACTACAATTGTTATGCTTTGGAGTAGTATATCGCATTGATTAATATACATACGCATAGTAATTGGGTATCTTTTTTACGATTTAAATGTATCATAATTTGTCATCCAATTTATTATCACCTTGAATCTATATGATGCTGACTATGGATCAAGGCTAATACTTGTTTTTTTTACATGATAAGAAAAGATTTCTGCGTCATCTAGATAAGCATGATACAGATAAATAATCAATATATAGATCTGTTTTGAGTTATATAACAGACTGTAAGAGCATTTATTTATTTTCTAATACAAGTACTATAAGTATAAGTAATATAATAATAAAAATATATATAAAATACATCTTCAATAATGTTTTGTCACGCCGCTAACTTAACCACCAAAATATCATTTCCTGTTATGGGATATTTATTTATGAAATACTAATATGAACATGTAACAGAGTTTCGTTGTCTGGTAAAAATATCAATGTTACATGGAATGATCGATGATTCGAAAATGTTTCCATTTTGAATATTAAACTGAATTCAAAAACCATTCGGTTGGACAAAACCCACAACCAGTTGGTAAAAGATATACTTTCAAACTCGTTTATAGGTAGCTGTTCTAAGCTTAACATCTAATACTTTCCAATCAACCTGTTCCTAAAGGCATTGGGCATTAATATTTTTTTTTCTTTGTACTTTTTCTATTTAACGTCAAGTGACATTAAGGAAAAAGTAACAGTACTTTAGTTAGTTTGCGTAATTCTTGATTCTATATCGATAATCAACCCCCGTCAATGTGTCGTTGTTTCTTAAATTTCAGTCATAGTACGATTAATATCAACTGAAGTAGGAAATATTGATGTAATCACTTCGTTAACTCTACTCTCAATAATATTCGTAGAAGGAAAATAAAAGAGACTTTTTAGAGAAACCGTTTTTATTTATCTTAACACTATTTCTTGGTATAACTCTTAAAATGTATAAACTAAAACAACGAAAAATATATTGTAGCAAAAGAAATTTTGAGATTATATTATTACAGTTTTTATTATTATATATTATAAAAGTACAGCAGTAGACTTTTTGGTACATACACACAATTTTACTAACGATATCAAAGTAAAAATATGACTATAATTATATGTCGGTTACATACCTAAGCAATTTATTGAAGAAGGATTTATATGAATTTCATTTAACCTCTTAATTCGTTGATTTGCAGTATAAAAAAAATATTATAATTTATACAAGAGAAGAATAAATTGAAAACACTTTTTTATTTATTGTATTGTTTAAAACAAGTTCCCTAGGGCAAAGTTTAAAGCCTAAGAAACATTCTCTCCCAATTTAATACGGGTGTGGTAAGAAAATAACTTAATGTACGAGAAAAAAATCTATTTGTTCTACACTTATTCCACTAGGACGACTCAGAGCTTCTGTTAGCTTTCCGAGAGGAGTTGGTTTCTGTGTTTTTCCACCATTCATCTCTATCATCCGTCACCTCAGTAGATACTACTCTTTTCTCTCATCATCACATTTTCAATTATTTACCTTCATATCCATCCACTTCCATACTTAAAACTTATTAACAACTATTAATAATTATTAACATTTTCCCACATGAACTGTTCAAACAATATCATCAGCGAACAGCATACCATTCCATTACCAAGTGAAAAAATGAAGGCGCTTAGCGCTGACTCGTAGGGTAAAACTGTCTTAAAAATAGTACATTCTGTACTTAGCATATTGTACAGAAATTCACTGAGATATCAATACTCTTGTATCTAAAATTACTCATACTGAATTAATAAATAAATAACACTTAACGTAAATGACTTTGGACTAATAAGTTAATGTTTAATAAGTTAAATGTGCACTTTCAATTAACATAAGCTCCATATTCATGCATTCCGTTGCCATGGTAACCATAGTGGACATTTGCAATCTCTGCATCCCGTCCCTTAAAGGAGTTACTGTTCTTGAAAGCGTTTAAAAGAATTAGTCCCAGTGCAAGTTTCCCAACCATCAGAGACTTAAACAACATGAACTTGAGCATGCTCAAAAATAATGGGACTATTGTAGACTGTATCAGAAATGGCACGATGAACATTGGCAGTAGTCTTTCCAATAGTTTCTTAGACTTTTTTCCTCGTCCTGAAATAAAGAAAACTGTGTTTATTCAACGTAAAATATATTAATTAGCTTAATCCATTTCTTTAAATCAAAGGTTTCATAGGTTTAAATTCAATACAACAATTGTGGAATACATATTTGTTTCTCTACTTGTCTACACTACATTTTGAGATGCATTTGTATTTAATGCATTAATCTTCGAGCATAATTTAATTTACCAATAATATTAATTCTTCCTTAAAAATGTAAAAAAATCATATCATTCCTTATCAGTTGATACCGATTTAGGTATCTCTTTGGGTAGTGCTTCACGCAATATATTAGCGTCGGCAATTGTAAAAGAAAAAACAAAATCGTGTAACAGACAGTCTCACGCGAAAATGTGAAAGTGTTCCATAATCTTGAATGTAAATTGCTTTAGACTCGTCATCAGTGTTGTGTATAATGTTTTGTATGACGACAATCCGGAACATTATACAATTAAAATTTTCTAAATGTTCACGTAACATTTTTTATCGCGGTACAAACTTATAGATAGAACTAATAACAATATAATTTGAAATTTGTAATGGATGAAACATAATGTTTATTAATTAAATATGCGCTTATTGGTACGATAACAGGATTTCCTTAAACCGACATGGGGTAAAGTGCATTAATACAAAAAATAAAAAGCTACATTGAATATAACACATTCTCAAACTGAATAACTATAAATATTATAAGTTGTTTCTAAAAACTTGCTGAGTGTGCAAGAAAACAAATCTATTTATATATAGATCTGTTACCGGGTTCAGTGAAAATAACCATTTTTAACCAAAAAAATCACCTATGTACTAATAAACTGAACATGCGACATCAATGTATAATTGATTTTAATACAATTAATTTAAAGTTAAGTTAAGTAAATATTTTTCACGAAAAGAATCATTAAAATCGGTCCAAACTGTGTTTTTACGTGTTGGTTTACTTAAAAAAGGAACCAGCAGTATAAGCACCTAAGAATAGAGAGATGACAGAAGCTATCAGTTGATAGTAATGATGTGAAAGTAATTTGGAAAATATGAGAAGGAGCAATCTTCTAAACATCTTATGGCTATCCGATGTTTTGTTCTTTTGGTTTAACCGTGATGTGAAAGGAGGTTTAAGTAAAAGAAAGTAAAATTATTACATGTCTCCGAGAAGTGCACTAAAAAACGTAAATGTTTTCATAATATTATGTCAGAAAGTTAAAATTTTTTACGTATTATAAAATTTGGCCAAAGGACCATTGAACCATTTGGAGAAAGGACCTTCTTACTGACGGAGATCTGTATGAACGATAACCGCCAAAAGAAAGAGAATTGAAATATCGTTAGATGCTCTTCAATGCAAGAGATTTATCGAATGCACTGAGCAAAAGTCTAATATTATTTATATGTTAATATCTTGATCACCAAATTTTATCACCTTACGTTAGGTGAAAATATTAAGAACTCGTCTTTTCTAGAATGGACTTTCAGACTACTATATTGTTTTTGCCTGTACTAGTAAACAATTAAATAACTCACTGCTGACTCAAAATGGGACTGCACCAGACGCTTTAAAAAATAAATTCTTCATACATTTTTTACGTTAACAAACTCCTAAAATAGATATTAGCGTCTGTGTTCTATTTATTATTAAGAATTTAATTCTAAACATCATTGTTATGTTATTACATTATTCTGTTTTAATAAAGTACATATAAGTTAGTGTTTAGTAATCCCGGCATGGTCAATGTTTATGTAGGTTCCTATGCCGCATTCACTTTCTACTGATCTACTTCGTCGGACGAAATAACGACCATTCACAAAGAAATTAGAAGTCACTAACGGATACTTGCCTACAAAACTCTAAATGAAAATAATTGTTTTATTGTGATCTTTACTGTTTTGTTGAAACTTACCGTATTTATTGCCCACAATTTTTACAACGTAAACAAACTTCGCGTGAAACAATGTTATCCTGAAGCAGGTATTTAAGTAAAAATTTAAGATGTAGAAAGTTCTTTCCTTCAAAACAATTTAATTTGAATGGTTTGATCTTGCTTTGTTTGTTATTACGCAATTTTCGTGTTCGTTATAAACGACGCATTTAATTTGAATAAATGCAAATTTTTATTACTTATTATAACGCGCATCTTAATATCAGAGAAAGTATTATATAAAAAGAATATTTACTTTATTACTTTTATTTAAGTCAATGTTTATCATATAAATGTCATCATACATTTTTAAATTGGTATATTCTTTAAACATTATACTGAAATTGTTACTTAAACTTACAAAAGTAATCACTATTAATTTAAGTCTAAAATATTACTTTTATTAATAACTAAAGAAAAGTGTTATTTGAAGATACTTAAATGATAGATCTCGCTACTCTACAACATTTCAACGTTTAAGTAACTTTTTATTAAACTATAAGAACAGAAGTAATTAATGAACTGTTTCCCAGAGATGAATGACTTAGAAAATAGCACAATACGGTAGAATGTAACTGTTTAATTAAGTATGAAACATACATGAGATCAAAGAACTTATCATAATAAAAAACCATCAAACCAAGTCATATTTTAAATTCAGTTAGACGTGAAACATTTTCGTTAATTTGGAAGAATTTTCTAATTTGTGCAACTCAAAAAAAATACTTTTTAATGGTACTCGATGAACATAATAGATACCAATGGACATTTATTCAATTTATATAATAATTTTGGTGCAAAAAAAGCTTATTATAAACCTATTTCTTAACAATGCAATGCAAAACAATAACGATAATAAATACTGTGAATTATGCGAAAATTGCCTATTACATGAAATTTTGTTTTTAAATTAAATTCTATATACCTTCTTGTGAGTATCTATCTTTGTATTAGAAAACTAATCAAATGTAACAAACAATGAACTTGTTGATCATTTAAATATATTGCGTTTAATGATAGAAAAATATCTTTGCAATATTACTGACCTGCTTCCATTTCCGAGTCATTATTCGTTTGAATTTCAAATGAGAATAATTTCCCCGTGTCGTTCCCCTTCGGCAGAGTCACATAAACACCATCGTACACTTGAAGCTTTTCCACAGGAAGATCATCTTGTTGTATTGGTGTACTTTGCTGTGAAACTGAGGCCGCACAGTATACGAGTAAGGAAAATAAAATAAGTAAAGTAGTAAGACGGCAAGAAGACCAAGGCGCGCGCGTTGCGTTCATTTTGCCTGTCACTTTGAAAATGTACTCCGCTGGCTATCTTCCTATCCCCTCTGCATACCCCGTTACAAATCTAGTTGTGGTTTTTTTAATACTCTAATTAGTATGGTTAATAGTAGTTTCATAACTACTAGTCTGAACGACCATTGAGTCTTTGCAAATGGTCGTTGTTATATTAAAAGAATATATTTTTCTTAGACGTTTTATGTAAGAAAATATTGTAAAGCCACTTAATATAGCTCTTGTGGTTGCTAGCCTTGTTAGTCTTGAGCTGATAAGAAAACCTAACAATATAGATTCTGTAATCAATAATACAAATTACAGCATTTTTTGAATATTATATGTAAAACCGTCAAACTGGTTGAATTTTTTTTATACACATGTATTAAAATGTGATATAACGCTTTTTTATTTTAAATTTTCAATTTTGCATTTGAACTATCTGCAGGCATGGTAATATCGACAGTATTACAACAAGTTTTTATCTACAATGAGTTGACACTGAGCGTGCTTGTCTAGAATGTTCCGGTACTCATGTTCACAGATAGAATACAGTATTTCTATCACCAGAAATACTGTAGCAGCTGGTCAATCGGGTTCGGAAAATCCTATTATACCATCATTGTATCTGTTATAGATCTATAAAGTTATGTCACGGTTATGTAAATTAGTATAAATTTATAATACAGTAATATTTTACAACTTGAAAAGACGTAAAAAACCTTAAAAGGCATTTCAAGTTTCCAAACGAATTTCTCAAGAATAAGAATTTGATATACAAATAATTCAAAAATTTTAGGCATTATTACGTAAAAGAAAAGTTTTACCTTATATTGTAAAAAAATTATTTATTGCTATCGATTATTTAAAGATAATTGATAGCATCATCTAACATAAAAACCGATTTGTTTTTTATGTAAGAGGACTTTTAGAAGGTTACTTAACTGGTTAGAAACTAGTGAAAAATCTAGGTACATAGATAACCCATTGATCGCAGCCCAGCGAACCTCTTATAGCTTTCTCTCATCCTTATTCGCTAAGGCTAATGCGGTTCAATGTAATTTAACTTTCTTACTATAACATAACGGTATTTGTTAGTAACAATTTTTAAGTTTCCACTTGGATTGTTCTTGACTTGGAAACGTGGGATTGAGTTGTAACTTAAACGAATCAGAGCATGATGAGCGTGTATTTCCGGATTGGTACACAGGTAGATATGCTATTGTTTAGTTCAATAGCAACCTACAAAGTGCACTTACTTTGCACTTAAGAATTCCAGAAATAAAATGAAAACATTTTTTTTAATTCATGACACTCAAACTGTCTAATATTAAAAAAAGCATTTTGTGTGATCTCTTTGTAAAATAAAGAGAAATCGTAAAATTTTCTTCAGAGAAATCGATAATACCCCATAATATGTCGCGGTTTCACGAGCAAAAATCTATGTAAATGATTTCTTGCGTGTATATCCATCATTTACGCGAATAATATTAAAATATTTCCATGCTACACGACTGATGTAATCAAGTTCGACGAACGTAGAAAGTGAATCTGTGAAGATTCATTTAAGTTAATCGTCTCAAATGCAATTCGCAAAGCGGTTAGTTTTCGCTGAAATGAAGTTCATTTATCAAGGAGAGTTATAACGGAGAAATATCTTACGCTTCGAATACGTTATACTTTCTTATTTAAAATTTTTAGTGTTACTTACGGGCATATGGATGAATTTCTCATTAAAAATTTTTGGTGCAGATTGTATGGTATTCTGTTAACAAACATTTTCTGCAGTCTAAAAAATATGTATAATAATTAAACTCGAGGATAAAATTAATTATATGTTAACATTTATTAACGTATCACCTGAAATAACATGTGATATAATATGTGTGCTAACTAAATGTCTTTTACTTATCACTACATACATAAATACTATGATGAGACCTGTCACTAGTGAATTGAAACATAAGATTTTAATATAATTATTTCTTAGAAGATATTTTAATAAATAAAGTAAAAACTAATAGATTATCTAGCGTCGTCTATCTTACA
>DWMX01000565.1:0-24182 GCA_018246375.1 Byasa alcinous | reverse complement strand
GCCCCGCTCCGGCCGCCCCCGCGGGAGCGACGCCACCCGCGCCTACCGGACCGCCGGCCGCGCCCGCATTCGCACCTTTACCGCCTCCGTACTATAACGCGAAATTACATCATATCATACCGATTATTCATATTTTTATTTTATCAAATAACTGAGTATAACAAATTTTGTACAGGAAATAGTATCAAACATATTTTTCGTTACTTGTCTATTTATCTTATAAACACAATTTTTTCAATCTTTTAAGTGACAACCTACTGGTTTTATACAACCTTGCACTCGATAGACCTACTCATTTAATACAGCTTATTGATAATAAGTGATAAATATTCAAAAGTCAAATTCTTAAACAGATATCCTATTACAATTTAAGCGTAGATAAAAAAAATATTTAGGAAATAAAAACAGCAAATTCGATACGTCTGTTTCATAATCGTGCGTTATTTTTTATGCCACATAAATACAAACAGTCATATCAAATTGATCTCGTGTTATTACACTAGCCGTAAACCCAAACGTGTACGTTAAAGAGATGATTGAGGACCAGAGATCGATCGAATGAATCATAACGCAGTAAAAAATATAGCATTATCATTTACTTTGGCGTTAAATGCATCCGACAGATGTAACCGCAATATAAACAAAGCCGCGACTCTGTTACACTTATGGCTAAGCTTAAATGACCTCTGTGAAATATGCATGCAAATGATTCCGTGGTCAATATATACATCGTCGTGTAAAGCCACCACCACACACTCTATACCTTAACTTCCATGTTCTTTAAAATGTTTGTTAAATTTTGAGAGGTAAATGGTTTTGGTTCAATTTCGCATCTAACGGCGGCCCATTCGGATCAGGGTCGAACCGTTCGTAAGCCAATTAATAACACCGCAAGCCAAAATTTAGTTAAATACGAGAACAGAAGAAAAATTAACATTAGGTAGCTGAAATTTCGTTAAGCGAGTGGTATTATTCAAAAATAATGAAGCCAAAACCACGAATGATTGACCCCCCCACCCGATGTCACCATTGATTTCAACGCGATTGCTTCCACTCTTCCATTATGAAGTTAATTAGAACAAATCATGCCGAAACCAATCAATGACACTTCACATCAGAATCACATTGTGAATGAAATCTAGTTTGTTTTTTTTTTGTCAATTTGTCCTATTTTTATGGTAACAAAATTAAACTAAACTTGTTCAGGATAATTTAAAAGCAAAAGTAATTTCTTTAAACATTCAAAAATTTATTTAACATTTCTAAACTGAGTTTATTATCTATTATTATGACAATAGATCTGTTCTACTATAAAGAACAACTAATAATAATGATGAAAATAATTCATTAAAATAAATAAAAGACAGGTCATCAAGTGTGATCCGTTCGTGCACGTGGGGGTGGGGTGGTCCGTGCGAGCGTGTATGAGACCGTATCGCCAATTGTATGGGAAGCGGTGTCGAGTGCGTGGTACAAACGTCCGTACGTAGGGCCGCGCGCTCGGCGGCAGCGGCGCCACCAGCTGGCGCGCGAGCTGCGAGCTCATAAGGTTACCGACCGACTGCTGCGCGCCGCCAGACATCTACACACCACCAAACAGATCGTCAAACCGACGTCGATTGTACTTTTGTTTTCTTTATTCAAGAAAGCAGCGAGACAAGCGGTACGTTCACATGGTGGTAAGCGATACGCCCACCTATAACAATACTCGTCGCCTTGAGACATAAGATCTTGTCCCGTTATCCCAAAAATTTCACAAGCTACTACTTTTTTTACCAAGAACACAGTAAAGTTTGCACACAACATTTTGGTGACAGAAATAGAACTTGCAGTGGTACTCAGCGAGGTGTCAAGCAACAGAGACTTACCACCAGTAAAATCTGTACGCAATATAATTACAATCATATAAAGTTCCTTTATCCTTTTATTTGAGTTATAACATCTTTACTATGGATAAAAGAAATATTAGAGAAATACCAACAGGAACATGAAATTATTTCAGTATAAAACAGTACTAAAAGAAGTTTTTTTTTTATTAGTGCACTGTATAAGCACTTTGCATTCGTATATACAAGTAACATATCAGCAAAAACTACATCTAGCCATTAAAAAAAATTAGCATGCCCTAAAAATTTGATTATATTCGATTGTGTGATGGTTAATTCTGAAAAATAAATTAGTATTAATTGACAGTATCCACATTAAGTGTAATCTGCATTTCGAGACATATTACCTTTTTTTGTGATGGAGGATATCTTTAAAAGACACTCTGCATATCTCCATATGATCATGACTTCCCTCCAGAAGTCAGCGTTATGAGGCATTTCTACTTACTAAACTCCTTCGCCGGTACCTTTCAGTGGTTTTAGAAGATGCTCTGGCAACTCTTACGGAACGCACGAGGGCTCCTTTGCATTTTGGCTATGAACGACCCAATGAAAAGCAAGGTCTTCCCTTGGCACACTTGCCGTCGACCTAGAACTCGCTTAGTGCTATTCTTACAGACCCAAGACTATATATAACTGAGCAATTAATTACACTTATCAGTTTCTTAGTCCTACGGGGCTGTGGGTAGCGAATTTTGTGACAACCTTGTGACGCGTGTTGCGAGTGTAATTTGTGTAGGCACTGCGCTGTAATTGTTCTAAAAAGGGGGAAAGAGTCAGAGCGACAACAATTCGCGTACCTCTATGGGCGGAGTGTGCTGCGGGTGTTGCGGGTGCGGCGAGTGCTGTGGATGCTGTGGATGCTGCGGGTGTTGCGGATGCGGCGGGTGCTGCGGGTGCGCGTGCGGTGCGGGTTGTGCACGGTAGTAGTCCGGGTAGGGCTGCGCGGGAGGCGGGGTGCCAGCCGGCGGCGGCGCGCCCGCGCGGTACCCGCCTGCGTAACCGCCGTACCGGTATTCGCCGGTGCCGTACGCCCTGCAATAAAAATTCAATATATTTAGATTGTCTAATTTTAATCAACATACTCATTAAAAATTATTAGCATTGATAATACCAATTACTGAACCACTATTTTCACTTTGAAATTCAGAGACTGCGTAGTCGTCACTTATATCTACATTTAATTGTAATTCTTCTTGTAAGTTTACAATAAACTTGAAGAGATTTAAATATCAGGGTGGACAGGTATAAGTAGGCATTATTGAACTGCCTTTGTGGAAGGACAACGGCTTAGCGCTTGGCTCGTAAAATGAAGATTTCTGGTACATCTCCAGGGACTACAGTGTGTAATTTGGTTAGTGGCAAGGTTTGTTCGTGTTCGTTTAATTAATTACCACCCTTATATTGTAAAAGTACCTACGATAACAGCATTGCTTTGTCCTGGCTAACAGTATAAGAGCCTGAGTATTCTCTGGGAGAACATGCCTAAACATCTACGGGGCAATTGTCACTTTACAGCACGTGACGATAACTTTAAAAGTTTAACCTAAAATGGAAAAACCATTAAAAATATTTATGGCAAAATAAAACGCGTACCTGTCACCCTCTGGTCCATACGGCGGATATACAGGCCTATTTGATGGATATGGAGATCCGTATTCGTACCCGTAACCTTGTTGGTAACCTGCAAGTTTAAAACATTTATATTAAAAAAAAAACTTTAGTCATAAATATATATACAAAAACACCTAAACATTTTTCTTTCAAAAGGGAATTAAAAACAGGACTGTTCACATCAAAACGTTTTAGTAACAATAGGTTGAGTGCTGATTAATTGAAAAATACCCTCAATATTGAACATATAATTTTTTGTCGAAATTCACAGTTTAGTATAGTCCTAACAATATTTTTGTTAAGATGTACTATCTAAAAAGCTAGATTATATTCAAATTACGTGAACAGACTCTAATTATTACTAAAAAATATCCTCGTACAAGAATTGTCGTGCAAATATAGAACTTACGACACACAGTATTGCAAACTTATTAAAACAGCCACAAGAAGCAAAGTAGAGAAAAAATATTTACAAAATCGTTTAATTTGCGTAAGATCAATTACGAAACTGGTCCATTATAGCAGTCTTCCAAATATGGTTGAAATATTGAAACTCTATCAAACACGAGTTATTATCGCTGCTCGCATATTTATTTATTCTTAATATTTCATTTATGGTTAATAAAATGAGGTGCAGGTGAAGAGTGAGCGTGTGATGGGTTAAGTACCTGGGGGTCTGCGCGGCCCCGGCGGCTCGTCGAAGGGGTTGGAGGCGGCGAGGTTGTCGCCGCCCGGCCCGCCGCCTACAACCACATGGCTTTATTCTACCCGCTATGTCACCGGGGGTTATCACTGACACTTTTAATCTAACATGACTCTCCAAAAAAACTCAAAAACCATAAAAGTTATTTAATGACGGTTAATATATTGAATACCGCAAAATAAAAAAGGTTAAATTTATCTAGCAAAAAATAAAAGCATATTTAAAAAGTATCAGCAATAACCCTTTTATTATTGTATCAAAGAATTGCCATCAAAAATTCCTTTATTAAAATCATTATGTTAAGTCGAAAATGTTATGGAGTATTGTTGATGGTAATACTTGGCATAGGTAAGTGCTATCTATTACAGGTGTTAGTGGGAAGCATACAGATGCATGATTCAGTTAGCGAGTTCACGCATAGTTAGCTGAAAATAGCACAAATAAAGAAAAGAAGCGGCCACGCTTTGCTTCGTGTGCATGGTCTAAAACCGCTAGGTTCCATCTAGATCTAATAACAAGAGATCATGATGCTGTATCATACAAATAGTGCAGTCGGATTTTAGGGTGCGCGCTTTGCTAGTTACTACTAGCTAAAACTTTTTGTTAACGAAAGACCAGCCCAAATTCCTTTTTTTTTTTAAAGGTGTTTTTTTTATTATTTGACGATACGCATGCTAATAACAATGCAGCACTCGATGAATTACAAGATGTTAAGTCTCTTTACACCAGTAATTTCAATAGGTACAAAATCCTACAAACCGGATTACAGTCATGTTTACACACTAAAAGTATGTGTCCGTTTTAGTTAAAACTAGTCGATACATGATAAAAATCCTAATGAAAAGAAATAACGACCTTTTCTTGGTAGATGCATTATTTCTCCTGCTAGGAGGTGATACATATTTATAACTGGAGTTTTTTGAAAAAACATTAATGGCGTAAATGCAAGGATAAATAGGCAGGTTTTTTTTCAATTCAGTAAATATTTAACAACACACAAGTTTTGGATGCACTATTGATCAACTGCATCTGTAGCGCAGTGGATAAGCGTTCGTCTTGTAATAAGGAACCTTTTCCGATTCCGAGGCCACATGTTGTAGAGTTTAGTTATTGGCAGGGCTTTTTCAACCCTCCTGGCTAACTACCACCTTCAAATTGTAAATCTGCTACCAAAACATCGTTACTGTGTTTCGGCTGTCAACATATTCCATGTCCACAGATCCATTGTGACTTAACATTATGTAAAATTGAGGTCAAATGTTAGACGATTACAGATAAAAAAATCTTTGTTGCATTATCTAACTGCAATAGACATGCAAAAGCTAAACGTTGACACTATGACCTAATACCAAAGTGATATATGATACTGTTGCATTTTAGCCTGATATTTTACATTAAAATAATATATACATACAGCAGTTTTTATTTTGTAGAATTTACTTTATACTTATTTTAGTTTGTAGTCATCGTCGAATTAATTTATGCATATGCTATGGTATACTTGTAGCATATCGACCTACAAGCCTATTCACTGTTCTTTTAAATATTTCCACATCAATGAGAGGAAGGCATTAGTCTACCAGTCAATGGTTGACTGTTAACGATAATAGCAGTCATGTTGTATATTTAACTTACCCTGTGGTTGATTTGCGGGCGGTGGGTAGCCGGCGTACTGCGCGCCGTAGCCGTCCATAGCACCGGCCGCAGCAGCGCCGCCACCGCCAGGGAATGATTCCTGTGAGTTCGATGACCCTGCTGACAATGCAATATAACTATTATTATAAACATAATAACAACATGTGACAAGTGAGTTTCAGAATGTATCAAAATCGTTTTCAAATAAATTTGTTGTTATTAAGAAAACTATACACCACCATTATTAATAGCTACACTAATATTATTCAGAATTTTTAAATAATTATGACAGGGTTTATTTATCCCTCATTAAAGAAAATAACTTAAATCAACATACCAGCACTTGCCGTATTGTTCGACTTGCCCCCTTTCTTCTTGGTTGAGGCTTCAACCTGATTGATGATGGGTTGGGGATCGATTCCGCCTCGGTCAAAATGGCATTCGTAAGCCAGCAGGTTCTTAGTGTAGTGTTTTCTTAGAGTGTACGCAGCCGACGACGATGCCCCGATCCCTAATAGACCCGCTATGTCCTTCCAAGTTTTATTTTTTGTGACCTGAGAATATTAAGAGTTATTACAAGAATAAATCAATAAAGCTACATATTTAAAGCATTTACCGTTTAGTCGTATAACAATTTTGTATGTATTCATAGTTTGGCAGTGTAAATGTGAAGTTGACATTGAGCAATAAAGAACTAAATGGTAATGTAAATCCATACAAGAATTTGGTAAGAACAAAACGTTTATTGAGATGTTAATAAAGTTAACTAAATAAACCGAAGTAAAAAATAATGTAGAAAATTAAACCTCGGCGTCTAGCAATAATCTGAAACATTTTTCACTCATACAAATACAACCGCAACTGTCCTAACATATATCTAGAGCTAATATTCCGAACACGTCAAGTGTAAAGTTTTCAGTAAACAACACGAGCACGAGGCGGCGGTGTCCGATGTGCGAACATAAAGCGACAATTTTACAACTGCCGTTGGGACAAGCGATAACTCGACAGTGTTAACGAGTGGAAACCTCACCATGCCGACGATTTTATAAAGTGATTTCAATGTGACGCGAACATGTGCGCGCGGTGCGGCGGTCGGGGTACGACTGGCTACAGAGTACTAGCGCTAACATCGCTCGTGCATTAGAAGCGGCCTTTGTAAACGCTCTAATGATAAAAATTTATTAACAATCGTTAAAGCACCGAGTTTACGGCGCTAGTTCGCATAAAGCCGGCGATACATGTACTAACCATAAATCCTACTTCAAGTCTATTAGTCTTAGTTCCATGTAGTCGCTTGTTGATTGCAACGAGTAATGTGTTATAGGAATAACGTTGTAGACGTTTAAGTTTTATAGAAACGTTTAATTGGAAGTCAGTTTAGTAAAAGATTTTATAACAATGAAAATTAATAAAACTGCAGCGACTTTGATAAATACTAACTTCTTAAAGTATATAATGTGTTAAAACTTTTAAGAACAATACTTTTTCTATTATTAGATTTTTATTTACGTTTAACCTTGTTTAAGTTGTATGTTTAATCTACAACATACACAATATTCTAAATTTTAATATTTGTAATTGCTTTTAAATATCTTCATGAAAACTAGCGAAACTTTTGTTATTTTAGTGTATGCAAGCAAGACACACCTTTTTAATTTCGAGGACGTTCCAAAAAAATTAGAACAGGTTTGAAGCAAACGCGCTACATAATAACGCACTATAAAAAAAATCATCAGCTAAAATTTGTTTATGGTATAATTTATTTTAAACTTGTCTTAAAGTTGTATTTCTTTAAGGTGTCTGAAACTGAGATATTTAAGATTTATAAAATAAAATTTGTTGATGGCCTATATAGACTAAGTAGTTACAGATTTGTTGATAGTATAATATCGTTGTTTACCTCGACAAATCCACCACGGTCGCGCACCAGCAGGTAAAGCCGGTAGAGATCCAGCGGCTGCTTGGAGATCGTCGGGCAGGCCGCGATCGGGGTACGCCGCTCTTCCATGAACGCCAACAGTCTCTCCACCCAGCCACGACGTTCCGGCGCGTCGTCCATCTCGTACAGTTTGCCCAGCGAGTCCGACTTCTGGCACAGGAAAAGCCTCATCACGCACTTGAACATATCATGTACATTGTACTATTCCAAAACTACTACTGTAGGCGAAGCTTTGAATTGATACAACTGTAAATCTATAATACTGCCAACTTTAAAATGCTTTTGGATAAATCTTACTGCTATTTAGAATGAAATGATTTTAACTATGTATGGCTAATAAGTGACATATATAACGCATATCTGTTACAACAACACCCATCATAATTGAATGGAATAAGAAATTAGTTCATAATTAAAAAGCTTAATTTATAAATAGATTCTCGAGTTTTAAGCATCAATAGTCCTAAAGAATATTATGTAACTTAATTAATACATATAGCCCCTTACCTAACATATATGTAAAGTAAAAGCTGCCATAGTAATACGCGAAAAAAGTTTAAGAGAGTTAAGCAAGATTATTCATTCAGTGATTTGAGATTCAATATAAGCTGAAGATTTCTTAGCGCTGATTTGATAAATAGTAAAAACAATAATTACAACATTAACCATAATTTCTCGTCATATTACCACTTCATGTAGGGCGGTGCAACAAGTCTTTTTTCGCTATAGTAAAAAGGATTCCGATCGACAGCGTGCCCATTTTTTATTTTATAAAATAACGATATGAGCAAGAAGAGCAAGTCCAGTTGAAAGTAAGTAATACCCCTGAACATTAAAACGAGAAGCTAATGCGATTGATAAATATAGCACCACATGTTCTTTAGTGCCTTGATACATAATATGGTAAGACACGTTACCTCAGTAATTTGACTACACACAAAACTATTCAAACAGTGACACAGTAACGTTTTCACGTAACTGTTTGGCGGTAGCCACTACCACTACGGTGGTAATCACCGAGACAGTCTAAATAGAGTCTTATCAGTAAATTGTCCAACTTTAACTCTCCTTGAGCATGCTGTCACCTTCGGTAAAGAAACGTATACTGGCAATATCTCACTCTTTAAGTGATACACTGCGACCTTAATTCCTTCGACACTCAGCCGGTGCCAAGCGGCTTCATAACAACTACAACCACTGAATGAATACTTTCGTACACAAAACACTTAACAATAAGGTAATTACATAATGTCAACCAAGCATGCAGTGCGATGCGTATTAATAATGTGTTAGGTTTTGATTATACAGAGCTCTACACATGCCAACGATCTAACTTGATATAAACCTTTGATCTGTAGGACTCCGGCGGTATGTGACTGTTAAACACCTGAAATACACGATAAAATGCAATGCTTCCCTCTCACTATCACACAGAACACATCAAGCAATAAAAAAACCGAATTTAACACAATAGTAGTTGTATGATAAGGTTTTAGCCGGAGAACAAAAATTGCATCTGTTCGACTTTAAAAATGTACTACAATTTTAAAGTATATAACATAAATATACAATTCACTTAATGTTCCCACTATTGGGACCCGGTGCTATTTCTCACAGATATCACATGACAACGAAAGCGTTCTATGAACAAGTCTGTTCCTTACAATGTTTTCCTCTACCAGTTAGATCACCACAAACTTAGTGGGGATAGGAAAACGTATAGCGCGTATTAGTTGCTTTACAAACTGAGCTGTCACAGCTTCGTTATACAAGGACTAACTTAATTTGATGAACACAATTTTTGTTCTCAAGTTTGATGTTAAATTTAAGTTACATTTGTAGGAATCCAGGGAACTTATTAGTCACATCGATTAGGGTTTTCGGTTGATGTGAAAATATGTGTCATTTTGTGTTGCTTTAACTTACTCCAGTGCTATTGTGGAATCTGATTGTGTACAATTGCAAATAATATATTTTATTATAATGATATGAATGTACAAAATATAGCTTATTCAATTTATAACTTTACAATTTATACACTGCACTATATTGCAGTCGTTGCTTTGACACATAAAATGTTAAGTCTCATTACACACTGTAACTTCAATAGCTACAACGCTCTTACATACAAAATATAGTAATATTTATATACAACTATTTGTCGACAGAAATAGACACTGCGATGCTACCTCTACCCCGTTTTTCTTTGGCAACAGAGACCTGTCGCCACCAGTAAAATTATTTCTAGAACAGCATTTTAATGCTGTCAACAGCTATTTCAGGTGCCTTTTAGTGGAATTGAAAAATGATACCAAGGTGTATTTGTATGGTGGTTGTGTACTGTATATTAAGTAGTTTCGTGTCACAGTGCGCCGCGGACTTACGGGACTAGAGGGCGGGCGGGGCCAGGCAGTGGGCGCGTCGTAATCGTCGTGCATGGAGGAGTGTGAACCACCGCCGGGCGAGGGCGAGGGTGCAGCGCTCCCCGCTCCGACCTCCTTACGCCCCTTGGAGCCGCACTGTTCCTCGCCAGATGCTGAAACACGTCGAATGAAACAATTTATAAAAAAGTCGAAATTTAGCAACCACTAAAACATGAGTACAAAAATCATTAGTCTTCTTCTGAAACTTCATTATATTAGTGAGTTCAGTAAATAATTGAATATTATACATTAATATAATCGGCTTTTTTGAATATTATGAGTCCAATATTAAGAAAACTAATTCAACTGAGTTGATCAGAGTTAATTTTGCAAATGTTTCTTGTAAAAGAAGTTTATTATAACTATAAAGCGAAGATACACCTATCCCTTAATCAACATTAAATCATAATTAATATACAAATTTTGAATGTTTGCTCAATAATTACCAGCGGACGCGTTGCTCAGTGTACTCTGCTGGCTGCCCTCGTCTAGCGGTGCACCGTCTGGGCCCGTGGTGACGAGCGCCGTGGCGGGCGCGGCCGGGCCGTTGTCGTGCTCGCCCGGAGCGACCGGCGGCGGCATCGCCTCGCCCGGCGGACCCATATGTCGCGCGCCCTGCACAACATATATAGTATATATGAAATGACGCAAATTGAAGCATACCAATTCTCAAATAGTAGACTAGTTGAACAAACCTTTAGTACTAACTTCAGGCACTAACCGTATGACAATTTTGTAATCTTACTGATCCCATCAAAATAATAACAACGTTTAGTGTAAAGTTTTCCAAATTATTAAAAATTACGTTGCATATTTCATAATTGTTACTGGTGTACCCTTACAGACCTTTAATGGTGGATAATGCTGAGGCGGATGCGGTGGTGGCGCGGGTCGGTAACCGGTGTAGGGATAGGGGTGATGGTTCCTGGGCGGGTAGCCGTAGGGCTGCGGCGGGTAGTGCGCCGCCTTGTACGCGTGGTGATAGGGCTGCGCGACCATGGCCCCGGGCGCGCCGCCCGGAGGCACGGCGCCCCGGGCTGCGGGCCCGCTGCCGTCTGACAGCGAGGACGACGGCCGCGGGGGCATTGGTACGTTTTGCGTGCCTGAAACACCAACACACACACACATTTGATTATTACGTCAAAACTAAAATTTATTTAACGTTTTAAATGGAATCAGCTTCTTAAAAGAAAACTACACGAACATAAAGCTGTAGAAATGTTTATCATATTTCTTATATTTCTATCTTAAATTGTACATAAAAAAAAACATTCAATCAACTGTATACGTTTTCATTACAAGTGTACAAGATAGATTCCTCTCCTAAACACATAACGCGACGTCAATGACTGATAACGCTTTGTTGATGAAAACTTTATACTTATCAC
This sequence comes from Byasa alcinous, assembly GCA_018246375.1. Lineage (NCBI taxonomy): Eukaryota > Metazoa > Arthropoda > Insecta > Lepidoptera > Papilionidae > Byasa > Byasa alcinous. The sequence continues at coordinate 12,591 of DWMX01000565.1, read as the reverse complement.
TATCTTTATTTCATCAACATTGTATTGATATAAATACTTCGACAGTATTACAATACTAACTCTACGTATATCTACACATAAAATCGAAAACATGTTTCCATGTCAATGACAGAAAATAGTATAAATGAAACGTTTACTATAAATGTGTTATGACTGAATGAATAATCGTTCGCCAATTGAGATCAATCGGACAGAGTGCTCATATCATAGTAAAGTTTAGTTCAACAAAGGCGCGCAAGTAGTTGTGAATCTGCTTTCCCAGTTGAGGGGGGTGAATAGACGGCGCTGCTTCAAAACAATATTGTGTATACGTTGCAGGCGCGCAGTTGCCTGAATTAAATTGTATTCGATTGTGCAAACTGCAAGCGTGGTGAAGTGGGCGTTTGCGTGTGTGGGAGCGTTCGGCGTGCAGTGCACACAACGCACACTGCACCAATTTGAATAATACAGTTAACGAGGGCTCGCCTAAGCCGGGCCGCATCAATCGAGGGCGGAGAGAGACTCGCACCCGATCACTTTCGTTTTCCGGCGGCACGTGAGCCGCATGCCGCATGCACATGCACCGGCGGCCTGCGAATTCTCGTTGCACTTTATTGCATCCGTATATGTGCCTACGACATGCACGCAACGCATTGACCGAGGCCGAGATACGAACGGCAGTGATTTGCGACGACGAAAGTGGTATTGCGGCTTTTATGTGGGTCGATTTGGACACGTGTAGTTATGTTAGTGTTACATGAGAGCCTGTTATTACGTCCAAGGTGCGCAAAAGACGGAACACGCGCCGGCCTAAATCCTGGAATCGCCCGCGGGTGGGCCCTAATTGTTGTGAATGAAACGATGTTTCAAAATATTGGGGTCGTCCTGCTATCATTAAATATTATCAGGACGTAACATTTCGTCCGCGCGATCAGACGGCTGCCAGACGGCGAGGCGCCGGTGAATCATAGATAACAGCGTTGCCATACGCACCCACCTATATTTATATCCATTTGTTTACACCGACCTTTAATGACTGCAACCGCGTTAACGGGGTCGTCCGGTTCGCCCGGATGCGACCTGCCTCGTAAAAACAAACAATGAATGACGACCACATACAAAAGATTTAAGGGCCCGTCGTCCTTTTATTTATAACAATACCGCGTGCAAATTATCTTCAGCACGATCCCGCCCGCATAGATTTTATTAAAGCTCCATTTTTTAACAGCGTCTCTATACTAGTACATGAAAATCAATTTGTAAGGAAAGTTAAGAGAAATTACAATAAAAATCATTAGTATTGAATAAATAAAATTTCGTTATCGGCATTGATTTTTTTAAAATTCATGTCGCACAATAATTATAGCGGGACAAACGAATGAACCTGTGAAATGCGGTGCATGCATAACAATTTCTAATTGGCACCAAAAAAAGTCAGTGTTATGACTAATAATGGACCACTTAACAAGAATGTAAGTATTAAAAGTAAAATTTAATCAAGCATCAGTTTCCACTATTTTCTTAATAAAACTTGTTATTACATTCCGTAAAAAAGTACATAAAATTGTAATTAAAATTAAATTATAACTACGAAGCGTTCCACACTCGAGCAAGAACTTCCTTTTAAAGGTACTTGAAAAGTCCACAATCCAAAATGAGCAGCGTGGCAGCAATAAAAGTGTTCGGGTTTAACAAGCATCCCGGCGCCCGCGTTGCGCGCCGCTGTCGGCATAACCAGCTCTGTCAAGGGCAGCCCCGTCGCTGCGCCGAGGCCTTTACTTTCCCACCGCACAGCCACGTGCCCGCCTGCCTGCCTGCCTGCCTGCCTGCCTGCCTGCCTGCCTGCCTGCCTGCCTGCCTTATTCAACGTACTAATTCATATCTAAACCGCACTTCATTCTTTACTACAACTTTAATATCTTCCGATTTATAAACCTTTTCTCCGGTCCATAGACGATAGAATATAGATCGGACAAAAATGAAATCTTATATTTATACATTATTTTTTTTTAAATAGTAGTTACCATAAAAATTAAGATACGCGGCCAGTGGTTGCAAAACTTACACAGGTTGTATTATCATGCAGATTGTCATTGTTTTATTATTATTTATTGGCATTGTTAAATTAATTATTAAAGCCATGGTAATGATATACTGGTCTTATATATCTAAATTGGCCTGTGCTTGAAAATATATTACATAAAACGTTAATAAATGTTTTACGTGTGAAGTCGTTACGCTGTTATGAAATAGGTTTCTTTATTTAGTCAAATAAGAAAAAAATATTGTCGTTGATATTACAAAAGAAGTGTTACTGTCATGTTTAAACTGAAAGCAAACAAGAACAATAAATTTACATATTGTTGGTTGTTTACAAATAAATTAACGGCTGAGCATCCTTACATAGCATTTACAGATGTTCTCGCGCACACGCACAACAAAACAAACACTTGCGCCGCGGCATATCTAGACTATTTATAGTAAGGTTAGACCAAGGGGTTATGGTTGTACACAAGATGTTTAATTCAAGCACACATATATATTAACTAAATTAAGTTACCTTATTACTAAAATTAAAAGAAATATGCTAATAATCATATTGTTTTTATATTCAACGAGAACACGAGACGTTCATCTTATAGTAAGTGATACGCCTACCCATAACAACGTGGCGCTAATTAAAATAGTATACACTGCACATTGCGTTAGTCGCCTTGAGACACAGAGTGTCAAGTCTCGTTACCCCAGTAATTTCACTAGCTTACGGCTCTCTTCAAACGGAAACATAGTAATGTATTCACAATACTATTTGGCGGCAGAAACAGGAGCTGCGGAGGTACCTTCCTTATAGCAAAAAGGTTAATACTTGACCGCGATCCCACTTGATGTTAAGTGGTGATGTGATCTGTGGTAAACCGCCTTAATCATGTAACAGCCTATTCACTCTTTTTTTGTAGACACCCACGTCGTATTTAGACGAGAACAAGACGGTCTCTGGCAACAGAGACCTAACATGTTATGTTCAGAAAGTTTTATTTTTAAATTTGTCATCAGAGTAATGAGAGAGGTGAAGGAAAACATCGTGAGGAAACCTACATATTTATGTCATGACCATCCGTGGACGGACTAGTATGTGGAATGGAGAAGGCAATGGAAAACCACTCTATTATAACTGCCATGAAAGTCGTCTTGTGTTTCATTACACATGATGACCACGACCCTCAGACATGAGAAAATACGACTTAGAAGAAGAACAAATGCGGTCTGGTTAGGGAAACGTCTGCGTCGCGGCTGCACGTCCGTCCGACCCATTTTAACTGATCGCCGCCGACGCCATCTCAGTAGATTGACCGCATAGCTGTGTTAAGTTGCAGACAACGAATACATTCCAAAGCATCCAGTTAACAACTATAACTAAAACCGTCATTTTTTACGTCGTCATAGAAATTGCGACACGAAAACAATAATGAAAATTTTTGTTAACCTATGATATTACTTTTACATCAATTTACTGAAAAAAAAAATTGCTTCGAAATATTAGTATAGTTTATAAATCGATTGGGTGGGCCAACTTAACGGTAAGTTTTAATTATTTGTGAAAGCGCTATATCATCATCATCATCATCATCATTTCAACCGATGGACGTCCACTCCTGGACATAGGTCTCTTGCAATAAGCGCTATATAAATGTCCGAACATAAATAAAAAAAAAACTTAATATGCTACAGTTAAAAAGAACAAGTAGTGAAATAAGGAAATCGTGCAAATGATACAAAATGTTGTACAATAGTACAAAGATTTATGTGTACCGAGTCTATCAGTTACAAACGAGTAGCTATTAATTACAAAAGTATTGGTCCGTTAGCAAGTCAATTGGGGCCGTCATTGAGAATGGGGTCAACGAAACCCTAATTGAGATCTGCAACAGTCAGTCACATTTGCTGGGGACGATCAGGGGAAGAATACGAGCATTAGAAAAGTGTGGAAAAGGAGGTGGTGACCGTTCAACCCTCCTGCGACCTTGACTCGATAAAAGTTATGTATTAGAGCGTAATGTGAATACATTTAGTATTTGTGAAGCGAGTGGAATCAGACACACAAGTACGTAAGCTACTTTAGTTATATGCAACTACAGTTTCCTCATGTAATCAACCTTAAATTTTAATATTAACATACCTATGAAGCAAAATTTTAAATTTACTCGCATGGTAATGATACACAATTCACACTTGTGTAATAACTGTTTGCCGTAGAGTTTTGACTAGGACTGCTCGTTCGTGGGGGTGTACATGGGGGTCGTGCAAAAACGAACGTTTACGTGAAAACGATCAAAACAAACCTAACGGCGGAGATTCGAGCAAAAAGAGCATTTCGTTTTTTTTTCTCTCTCCTCATTTAAAAAGGGGTCGGCGGCCTTCCAAGGACGCGGGAGCACGTGGTGGCACGGAGGTATTTATGAGCTCATATACATTAAATAACAGGTGTTTACCGGGCATTGTTTGTATCGTATTATAAAAAATGATTTTTATCCATGGAAAAAAAAGTTTGAAGTTTTTGTTAGTACCTCTTGTTTGACTACTTTTATTGGTGGTATTTCTCTATTACTATAGACGGTCTTTGTAGGTGGTGGGTATCATGTCGAGTTTCTTCTCTACCGCCAAACAGTAATGTGCGAACAATACTGTATTCCGATTTAAAGGGCGTTGTATGCAGCTAACATAATTACTAGAATGATTAAATAAATATTTAGTTTAGATTACAAATACTAATTTTGTGCTTTTTACAAAATTTTGAATCGAAAATACTCTATATTAAAGCACCATAAAATATAAGAACTTTCCATCATCTACACTTTTTGTTTCGAGGCTTTGTGCAATGAGAATAAAAGATAAATCGAACACTTTCCTAGAATGACATCAAGAGCCATATCAGGTACATGCGTCATATATGCGAACCGGCGTAGTTCAACATTTGATTCACTTATTTCTCAGCGTATTATATAAAAATAGTTTATAACACCACATTTATAGATATCTTTGTAACTTTCCTATTCGGATTTGTAATAAATTTTGTATTAAATGATCAGATATTTTGTTTTCCAAAAAAAAAATTCAGAGAAAAATAATATAGTCGTAAACTTTAAATCGTCAGTTTCATATACAACATATTAGATCAAAAGTTATTCCATCAAAAATTAAATTAAATTTACAATTTTATTACGATGTGTTGAAAACATAAGGTCATATCCTTTTTGAATTAAATCGTCAAAAACCATCATGAAATTGATATTAGATTTAAATTCCTATGTAATGACACAACAACTTGAACATGTAGACGTATAAAACATCAAGAGCTTACATTAGTAACGTATGAACATAATAAGCAGAGGCGGAACAAATCCATCACATCAGTGGGCATGTCCTTCAATACAGCATATCCAGTTCAATATGGAGAGATCTACGATAGGGGGCACGCAAGCGAAATGCCATTTGCAATACTTCAAACGTATTTTATTCACTTAAAGGAGATAATCTGTATAAATATCCGTACTTATTATCCACAAGCGGTTAAATTGTATTAAAAAAAATGTCCTGGTGAGCATCAAATTATCAAAATTATTTAAAATTTAAATTGTGGATATTGAATAATTTTTATTTGTTTATTCACAAAGACTAAACAATTATTTAGTTCTAATATCCCAGTCTTGTTAATATTATAGCAGAAAAATATTTTAAGTTATTTACTTCAAATGCGAGATCTATAACAAAGGGTTAAAGACCACTAAGCAAAAAAATAATCATGTTAGAAAAATTGTCGTTCTTCAAAAAAAAATCTTTAGGCGATCATGGCGTTGGACAAAAAGTAGCTCAAGTAAAATTATAAAAAAAACCTTCTGTTTTGATTAAAATTTCGAGATAATGATAACTCAAATGTGATATTTATCCATCATCGTTCACGTCAAGTTGGCTAATGCTGAAGCTATCGGGCGACCGGCTGCTAATCAGGCTATTCAAGCCGAGGAGCGACCGCGCCGCGGCCCGCCTTATCTTACGCGATGGCATTCCACCGCTCGACCGCTGATACACACGACGGACGACTGCGAAACGCTTTTAACGCCCGTATACTGTACAGCTGATAACTTCAAACAACAATATACACTCTTAACACCGCGGCCGTAAAGTCTCAAACTAATCAACTTATAGCAACAGCGGGAACAGAGCAAAAGAAACTTTATAAATAGTGTGGTAAGGTAGTTTTCGTAAGTGAAGGTGAACGCGGGCTACGAACAATACGCAATTCACCTTCGAACGCGTCGAGTTGCGGTATTGCGGCTTCATTGTGTTAAAATAACGACGGAGCTTGCATTGGAAACTAACGCGGCGCGCTCGATACAACAGCACGTTTTATTTGGGATCGATATACTAACAAATTCTCATGTCTAGTAGTCTACGGTCATATAACAATGTGAATTTGATGCTTCCATATGTCACAGCAAACAAAAATCTTACTAAGTAATGTCTTAAAATCAGTTTATATATAAAACTAAATGAAAAATATTGAATAAAATTTTCTTATATTATTGCAGAGGCAACAAAGCTGCAAGTATAAGATATATATCATTACTATGAAGAATTCGCGTGACTTTTTCCTCGTGCGGTGAGTCTCGTATAATTTTCCAATGAGACTTCGTATAGAGCCGGCTGTTTGTCGAGAGTCAAGAAGCCCGACGAGCCGAACGGTTGACGTCATATTGTGTTAAGCCTGTGTCGGTGTGGCGGGGTCGAGTTACGAGAAACCTCACAAAGGCGCACACTACATCGCCGGTTTAAAGTTAGTCGTTGCACAATTGAGCCGAGTTGTAGGAGCATTGGATGGGTGCGCGGGCGGCAGGCGGCGGGCGGCGAGCTCCGCGGTGAAGGTGTATTGCGGTCACACAACCGGTATCGGAGCGCGGCGGCACAGTCGCCGCTCGCCCGGTCTCCGAGTCCGATGTTTTGAGAAAGCCATGTTGGGCGATCGGGCGACGTTAACAAAACACGATCGCTTTGTGCGGAGCCGTTCGTTAAAGGCCCGCCTCGAAACGAAACGGCGAAACGCTTTTTAAGGAGAACACTAACGAACTACCATTTTACCAACTATTTGAAACTCTGAATTTATGGAGAAAGCATACAGCAGCTTGGTTGAGCAAAACCCACCTGCAAAATCCCACTCACGCCGCCCATATATTAAATCGACAATATTTACTGTTTTTATAAACACCAACGTAATATAAAATCGCATGGCTGTTACAAATATAAAAAAAAACTAGATTCAAATTCATATCTTTCATATAGGGTTCTCTTTACGATGCATATAAATACTTTAAGTCTATATCGCTATAAAACATCCTAATGTCATTTACATATGTATTACTTTAAATTATAATTTAGAAATCATTAAACGGCAAGGAAACAGCCGTTAAAAGTGATAGTTAAAACATTTCAGATTCATGAATGAACTTGTCTCCCCTACACTAAGATCAAACACCTAAAGTAAATACATGTGTATATAGTTGCCGGGACTCGCCGTAACAGTGGGTAAGTAGGTATATAGAGGTACAAGCGGCGTCCTCGGCGGGTGAACCCGTCAAGGACATTCCGAGGGAAGCCCGACAAGGGAGTTACAGATCTTCGCATAAATCTGCCAGCGCTGAGAAATGTTATCAAGACATAATTTCTGGCGCTCCCACTCGCCGACAGGGAAATACAACTATGTTATCGTGCTCTATATAAACATAACAACATGGATTCAAACTAACCATTGCTGATAAGATATCTTTTGTTTTGTTTTGAATGAAAAAATATTTTGAATGCAATTTGAATAACATACGGTGAAAGAAAATTTTATTTCGCGGGGAATGCGGTATTGGTACAGTTACTATTTAATATGAAAATGTGCGTAAGCTGCCCTTATGCACAGGTTCCGGCGCGTGGTCCACTCATGCACATGCCGCTTATATACGACATCATTAATGGTGGCCGTCGCCGAAGCGGACTGTCGTTGACTCACAAGTCCGCCGCGCAACAATCACCTGGTAGCGGTTGTGCGCAATACGCGGAACTCTCTACAGCATTTCCGACCACCGAAGACTTGACATTTACCTGGACATTTTAATGAGGTAAATAACAGGAAATCTGTCTCGGATATCGCCAATACACCGCCGAATGGGAACTGGGGCAGAACTTTTTGCTTATTTAGATAGTGATGACGATATAGAAACGGGGAAAACTGAGCGTTGCCAATAATGCTTACTTAATTTAAAAACTGTTCGCTCATCCTACTTTATCTATATATAGAGTGATTGTATAGTTAATTCATGTTGTAATGTTTTGTCACTTCACAGTGCTATTTACATATACATCATAGAAAAGTCGGAAACAGAAGAAAACTACAAAAAACTTCCGAGTCTTTTAAATATCTTAAAAATGTATGTTTTGAAAACATTTGAAGATTGTTGTTGCCGATTGCACTGATGGTCCGGCCACGTAAGACTGACGCGTCGACAGTCCGGGGTGGCGGGTCCTGTTTTGCGTGCTCGCCCCCCTCCGGTGGGGGTAAGTTTTTCACGAGGCCCTATATACCGCGACCACCCCTCACTCGTACATAAGGTGGGAGGACGGGGTGGTTCGCGCCCGCAAAAGGGGCAAAATACGGTGTACTCTGGGCGCCCGAGCTATGTGGGTCAATGTCGGGAAAGCCCGCGTCTGCCGGTGACGAAGTATGCACAATGAATCTGATCAACATGCCTTTAGAATAGGTAGCCTTGCCTGGAAGCGACAGTACGTGAACTGTTATTACCGAACAAAAAAACAACTGAAAGGGTGATGACGTCTCAGACACGACGATGATCATTACGTACCGATAAAAGAAAGAGCAAAATTTGAACTACCTATCCTTTGAACGCCAGCAGAACGGCAGCACGGTGGATTAAATCATAACAAGCATCAATTGCAGTCATGGAAAGAGACTACATGTAAAGACAACGTGCATGGCGTGGGTGCAGCTCTCTTTATCTGATCATCACATTTGCATCGATACTTCATCTCGGCGGCGGTGCGACCGCGTGGTGCCTCGTGATCAGCTCGTGCCTGCGACTACATGGCAACCATTTTCATCTCATTTATAGGTCTGTCAAAGCTTTAGTTGCGTACAATCATTCATCATAAGAGCCGTTCCGCAATCTCAATTGCAGCAATTAATGTTACCATGCTCATTCATATTCATTTGATTACAACTGTTTTGTAATAGTTTCCGCATATAGACATAATTAGATTATATTTACGCTTCGATTAATGATTTTTGTTACCTTGAAAGTATAATTAAAAACTTTTGTTTAGGTGCAACAGTATTTATGTATTTAAACTTACATAAAGACACAGAGAGCGGAATTTATGTCAAGTGGCATTCACGGTCAATCAACTCTATTCCCCCACCCTCAACATAATTTCATTCAACTGTGTTTATTTAATAACCTGTCCTATTATTCTTACTATTTTTAATTAAAACATGGTTAAATTTATCACTATTACCTTTTGTTACAAACTATACAAATGTGTATGATCAGGCAAATCTAGATGTTATGTTCGTTGCTACTTCTTAAAACAAAGTCCACTCCTTTTTTTACTGCTATTTACGAACTTAAAACTGTAAGCGTCTATTTTCATTCGTTCAGACTGTCTTTAGGATTTTCCGCAGATACTCACCGACAGCCGGTGACATGGAGCGCGAGCCGCTGGAGCCGGTGGGGCTTGGTGTGGGCCTCAGGTGCGGTGTCGAAGAGCGCCCCGCGCCGCCGCTGCCACCCGAGTCATTGCTGTTCTGACCTGTCAGATCCTGTAACAACAACACACTCTATTAATAAATTATTCATAAAATAATTACTTTAAACAGTCTTTGGTTATAAAAAAAAAATAACAAACTAAATGAAACAGAATTCGTTGTGATTATTATCATTATCTTTAAGACACATGATTAAGAGCAATAAAATGCCACGTCATTGGTTATTTGTCTCGACACCTATCACACTGGACCATCATCCGCTATTCTGATAATGCATACGAGCGTTGGATTTGCCCAGTTGACTCACAAACATGTTATGCAAAACTCTTATTATATTATTAGTGATAAGTTTATTTTATTTTAGGAGAAAAGGTCAAGTTACCAAGAGCGCAAAATATAATCGCAAAATATAAGCGCAATTAATAACTAAAAAAAATTAAACCTTTAGAAAATTTTCAGTTTTTTTAAAAAACAAAACAATTTTTAGGTTTAGATCCTCGTAGCGGTTCTCATGGCTTTTGCTCAGGTAACATCTGTGACCTTGTAGATTTAAGTGTTACGTCTCGATAACTGAGCCATTATAAACTGCGGCGTTCTTCAATGCAGAATACTAAACTACTACAGAATGGACAATCTCAAAAATAATAAAACTTTGTTTTAGCTGATACTGAAAGTAAGAGATTAAGAGTTACTATAAAGAATATTAATTACGTTTGTATATGGCATCCTCATAACGACCACTTACGTTTACTGTAAACGCCCTTTACTTCAGGTTCACTTTCGTTCATTCGTTCTCCTCCTCTCCAAGCCGGCGATACATTACTTTCCATACTTTCATCAAAACAACATCAAGAGTGATAACGTTACTCAACACTAAGTTGTTCCTTTGGCCTTTCATTAACATTGGGCAGTTATATTTTAAATCGCTTCGGAAACAGTAGTGATTCAATAACTTATGAACATTTTATTACACCAGAATACTTTTTATAAGAAATTTAATAACAGTCAACAATTTTCTTTTGATTTTAAATCGTTATCGTTTTATTTGATCCATCTCATAAAACCTTAATCGTCATTTTTTTATATACAGAGAAATAACTTCATGCTATGTTACAATGAGAGGCAGTTAGAAGCACAGACCAAGTCGCTGCCGGATAAACATAAAGTAAAGAATTGGTTAAAGTTATATGAATAAAAATTACATTTAGAAACATTGTGAATTTTGTATTACATAGAAAGTCAACCATAATAAAACAAATGTCCAGAACATGAACGGTAAAGCTCGCGTTTGCTGACAGAGCTAAATCCAATCGCGCTGGAGGGCACTGACTACGTTGTTTATTGAATTGCATTCACCGAACTTGGAAGCATGAGTCTTTTGCACAGTTCAGACAGATATATAGAGATGTTATGGTTAGTAAATCATAACTAAAATTGTAGAGTAAGGATTTTATATCTAAAATATAACACTAAAGGATTGGTTTAAACAGTACCAAATTTGGCTAAAATCTCATATGATCCCCCAAAGGCGAAGAAAAGCATGTTTGCTAAAGTAATGATAAATTTTATTACAAATTAATTGTCTTAAATAGTTGCAATTTAATATATTTTCATAGCGTTTAGCTGTATTTTATTCTTAGCATACCACTAGACGTTAAAGATATGTTGGAATAACGTTGTTAATTTGTTGTACCTAGTTTATTTACCAAGTATGATTACGCAAATATTTCAAAACATCGGCATGACAAAATGTAATAATAATATTTTGCAAAAAAACATGAAAATTTCTACAAAATAACTTCATTATTAGGCTTTAATTAAAAAAAGTGAACATTTAATTAACATGCACAAAGTTAACATATTATAATTAACTCGGTTGCGATACAGGACAAATGAAAAAATAACCGTAGTTTACTGCTAAGTTTCAATTTTATGAGGTTTTGAGTTCATTACTTTACGTCCATATTAATTCAATTAATTTTCGACTTAATGACACAATAAAAAAAAATCCACGAGCAATAATAACGAAATTTGTTAAAGACGTAAACATTTATTTGTTTTAACGCAAGTTCGTTCGGCTCATTACCGGTGTACAGTAGAGCGGCACACACGACACTACGCATACGCAATTAGTTTACGAATAATTTTCTATCCGAAACACCTTGACACTGCAACCTCGGCCCCGCTGCCAACCAGCCGGCAATAGCTGGCTCGCGTCAGCGGGGCACGGTCGCGGTGTACAACAATAGAACATTGCGAGGATTCCCCTGTATCAAACAACAGAACACATGCGTCACTTATCTATTGAAATGTTCCCAACAGATCTTGCGCAATCTGTGCTCGCAGTCTGCTGTCACAGCAAGTTCACGTTAAAATGATCTCTACGAACAATGTTAGAGAATCGAGTGATCGGTGTACAACTTACCGTTTCAAAAGAAGTGGGTCCCCCGACTCGTAAATCAATCGACGGTCGGTTTCGATCGCGCAGTGCCCCGGACGGTCCACCGGTGTGGTGCAACAGAGCCGGCAATCGACAAGAGCAAACTGCCAAACGGACGAGTAAACACGGAGCTTTTCAAAGTTAAAACCTCGCGATATTATTGAAGAGAACGGGCGCGTTCACAGCGAGCGAAGGCGCTCGACGAGGCGGCGGGCGAGTCGACCCCCGACGGCGAGGTTAATGCGGGCCGACGCGGGGGACCGGGCGGGGGACGGGGCGGCGCGGCGGCGGGAGCGGGGCGCGATAACCGCGCCGATGTTTTTGCCGCGCTCCGGCTCGCTCAGCGCTACGT
>DWMX01000564.1:0-24183 GCA_018246375.1 Byasa alcinous | reverse complement strand
CCGCAGCCCCGGCACTCGGCCGCCAGCCGCCCGCCGCTGCCGCACGCCGCGCACACCCCGCACCACTCATCCGTCATCCCACTGCCGACATACAGAAAATTGTAGATAGATAGTATTTTTGTTTCATTTGACGCAGCGACCAGAGTAGAAAAGTGTTCATGTGATGGTAAGTGACACGCCCATAACAATGTGAGGCTAGTTATGATGACACAGCACACCAGTGCCCACGACGCTTTAAAACACGTGATCTTTAGTCTATTTAAACTAGTTATTGTCTTAGCTTCTGCACTAAAACCTACACATAGTATTGTCTGCAAATTACATCTGCAGCCAATGTATTAAATTCTATGTGTGTGTAATAACACATTGTATACAAAAGTAGACTTATCACATAAAGTGATCTCTAAGATGGCTGCATTCTCAAAGTATTACGACATTTTCGTAACTGAAGAACTAAGTATACAAAAACAGTAATGGGGGATGGATGAAGGTCCACCTGGCAAGTGGTAGTTCAATATCATTTCATATATACCATTCACCAATATACATGTGTAATATAAATAGGCGGGAAATTGTAGGGAACCTCTTATATGTACCTGGTATCCAAGTCATCTACATCATCGTCGGAGAACAGTTTTCTCCTCTTCCTCGGCGTCTTCTCCTTGGGTTTGCATTGATCGCAGAACCAGTCGCCGTCAGGAACTTTCTGTTTAGAATTTAAATTACGCTAATATTGGGTGCTAATTTTCGTTTTTTTTATAAATCATATTGAAACATATAATTTCAAAAGTATATAAGTACATCTTTTGTTAGATTTAAGTTAAGTTTTCTTTTTAAAAACTTTGTTTACTTAAGAAATTTAAAATTCAACACTCAGATGATGTACTCAAATATTTATTAGTATCTGTTGCAACTTAACACTGTCATTACTTACCCTGCTCACTATCATCGGCTGCATGCATGAAAGTTTAAACGTTTAATAAGGACACTATTATGAAACTTCTCATTGTTTTTAATAAAAAATTATAGCTTCTCTAAACTTGATCATGAGGTTTTTATGGCTAATTCGATTTGAACTTAAGATGATGGTAAATGACACTAATGTTTACCTTTATATAAGACAGGTATATTATTAATGTGTGGTAATTGCACAAGCAAGTTCCTGAAAAACTCTGCTACCATCCACACTCTAGACATTAGAGAACTCGTTGTTAAAAGCCGAGCAGGTAAATCTCTGCACCACAGAATATCAGTAAAATCCTATTAAATATATACGTCATTTATATACATGTATAGCTTATTGTAGATTTTAAATTATTTCTTACCAAAAAAATAAATAAATTGAACTCATCAACAAATTCTGAGGTAGTATTAAGACTACTATACATTATAATAAACTGGAGTAATTTTGACAAATCAAAATAGCTCACCGATAATTTGGGCTTGAGGCAGTATAAATGGTGTCCCTTGTTGCAGCCGTCGCACAGCAGCATGTTGTCGGGGTCCGTCTTCCTCCTGCATATCCTGCAGCTGGCATTCAGGATACTAGCCGACCACGTGATACTTGAGTCCAGAGTAAGCAAATGCAATACGATCTGCGCGAAGCTGCGGCACTCCATCAACGAAACCTCCCATCTCTCGAGTGCATCAAGGTCCAGTGATTTGTTCTTAGCTTCGCGATCCTTACGTTCTTTATCGTCCAGACCTAAGAATTAATATTTACAACTCTTTCGTTATTTAATGACAAACACATAAAAATAACTACTGGATAAATTTTTTAAACATTCTTTATATTACTTGGGACTATTATAGTATATAACTTACCTAAAGGCCTCTTAAGGTATTTGTGGTGTATGGCCTGTGAGACTTGCAGCAGTGCGCAGGCGAGGCCCCGCACTACCTCCGGACTCGTGCCCGCGGAGTCCATAGGCTCCGTTTTGATACCATTCATCTTCGGCGCGTCCAGGTAGTGCCCCGGGTCGCGGTATCTATTCTCCGGTATAGATTTTATGTCCTCCTTTTCTACATCTGTGTAAGCAATTAATAAAATGATTATAATAGGCAAGAAACTTATATGTGAAAACGTGTAAATGGTGCTAAATTATTATAATTAGAAATGTAATATTGTATGTTCATTGTCACTGTTTGTTTTCCAAATAAATTAAACAAAAAAAAAAAAAATTAAATCCACGAAGCAATGAGAATGTTCCGATGGAAAGTAGACAAGACTATTGAATAGTTAGAATAACATACACTGCACCACATTTCAAAGCTTTAAGTCAAGATGTTCAGTGTCATTATCTCAATAACTTCACTAGCTGCAGCACTTATGACATCAGAATCACGGTAACATTTCCACACAACTGTTTCAAAGTAAAAATGGTTCTACGGTAGTACAAACATAGACAGTCTCTGGCAAGACCAGATTTACCACTTACACATCTTTATTTATTATTGTGTTTTAATCGATTATTAGTAGCAATTAGTAAAATGAACCTTGGGTACAATGGAATAAAACCCATTTGACTAACAAAATACTTTTGTTTAATAAATAGGGAATGATGTACAGTTTCCCATATATCACCTTGTGGAAGTTTAAGTACACCATTGGGAAGGTGATAATCATCTCGGTATTGCTGGCCAGGGCCCCAGCTCAGATACTCCGCCTGCTTGTCGTAGCCTTTCAGCATTATTGTGCCCCTCCAAGCCTCTCGGTCCTACAAACATACATCAAAATCTGGATTCAAAATTGTGGTGCGGATTTCCTTAGTACATTTATTTATATTTTAGTTTCTTAATAATTTGTGTGTATTAATTATCAATGGTTGTTCTAATTAGGATACTCTTTAAACATTCAACTTACACTTTACAATTATCTATATTATTTATGAATCCATAGATAATTGTAAATTAAGTATTCAGATAAACATTCTCGCGGTTATATCACATCAAAAATCACTACAGTCGCCAATTACCGATATCCAACATCAGTACAATCCGTCGCCATCACGTACCTTGACTTTAAGTGCTCCTAGACAGCCGTGGAAAATCTTCTCCTCCAGTTCAAGGATGTGGTCTCGCAGTGACAGCTCCAGGGCTTCAGCGAGCGAAGACTCTGGCGGCACGTTGAGCGAGGGCTGAAACCTCCTTTGCCGTGTCATGTGATGAGAAGGTTGCGATGGAGGCTGAAGAATAGCGTTTACATTTAGAGACAACTTTAGGAGATTCAAAGAAGAATTTAGATTTGATTTCACTGTCGATTGATTCAGTTAATTACCATGTGAATAATTTTGTTAGATAAGTAATCTGATAAACAAAACCTAGGCTAGACTAGCTGCAAAATGCTACACTTTGCTTATGTATATTTGTAAATGATAAATTTGACTCAATGTCTTCAAATATTACAGTCCATATTTAACCTCATGAAAGCCTGAGGGTATCCAACTATGAAAATTTATCAGACACCCACATGCAAATATTTTTGGTGTATTTACTCACAGGTGCTACAGAAGGGTTGAGTAAATGCAATGGACATTTCTTGACATGATTGATCAAGTTGGCGCCATCCTGCTCGATGGAATGCCGCAGCTCATTCTCGCGCAGCCCGCGCTTGTTCAGTGACAGGATCAGACTCGCGATTTGCTCCTCCGTATGGTACACTGACCAGTGTGGCCTATCCACCTAGATAAGTAATACATATTTTTACATTATTATTATATTATTTCTTTTCCTCAAGCCCAAGATCAGAGGGAATCCAACTCGCGCTTCCTCAATAAGTATTATTAGCTTTAGAAATAAGGAAATCACTAGCGTAATTTGACTATCTGACACATTCTTTTTAGTAAACATGAAACAATTGGAATAACCAACCTTGCCGTGAACAAAGCATGTGCTGATGTCAGCCGTGCAAAGCATGAGCTCCCTGGCTCGCTGCAGAGCGGCTGGACTAGTTAACGGGCCGGCCTCCGTGCCGTTCACACGATGCGTGATTCCGTTTAAGTGTACCAGCGGCTTCTTGGGCGAACCATTACGGGAGTTGGCTCCTGCCTCATTCTCTTTGTCGCTTCCGGCTGCAGATGTTAAAAAGTTAGAGTGGTACAATTTAGACCTGAAATTGATGTTTTTGACAAATGCATTCATGCAACATCTATATAGAAGTAAAATTATGAAACCATGAAGACTCATAAAGGTAAAAATAAAATAAAACTGGAGAAGAGAGCTGATAATCGTTTTTGAATTTTTTTAAGTTATAACTGCAAATGTCCTCAGTTGTGTCAATTTAAACAGAACAAACTAAATACAGGAAAAGTCATTGAGCAATTTTAAATTCAATAACACACTATTATAGTCTTGGTGGTGGAAGGTCTTATTTTTCTACTTCTGACCACACCATATTCTTGACAGAGTGGTTGTTCTCATGGAATATGGCCTGTTTCTCCAATTTGTGTCTGTTGGTGTACATTGGCTGCATAATGAGCACATTGAGTTGCAATTTACCACGTTCCTCGCGTAGCAGGTGCGCGTTGGTCAGTTTGTGCCGGCAGACGCCGCGCTCATCGCCGTCGCCGCCCGCCTCCACAAACAGCCCGCCCACTCGCTTCATCACCCAGTACCTACGGAACGCACGGTCCATACCTACGAATAAAAAAGATAATTCTTTTTAAGTATATTTTAAGCAATAACTTTAAAGTAAACATTTTAGTTAATTAAATTTTGTCTAAAATATTATTTAAACTATTAGATTTAGTCGTTTAGGTGAATTATGCAATAAACAATATAATTAAGAAAACTATTCTTCAGGCATTTGAAATATTAAATCCAAGGAGGACTTGTATTATAAGAACTGTGACTCACCGACATAGGAAGTGAAGTTAAACATTGACTGCTGTAATTCTTTGAGCTTCTTCTCATATTCATGCTTCCTAGTTTCACTTTCTTTATTCAATCGTTCAATAGATAGCTTTAACTCCTCGTCAGCTGCCTTTGCCTGTTCTCCAGTTAATTTCTGTTCCTCTTTCTTTGCAATCAATTCCTTCTTTAATTCTTGGCGTGTTGCTACTACCTGAACTTCCCGTTTACGCTCGTTAATCTGAAAACGAATGATAATAATGGTAAAATAAAAAAATCTAATTCAAGCCAAGGGCACGGCGCGCATTATTAAACGACCTCAGCTAATATTTTTCAATAAAAAACAATAACAACAACATAGACCGTTAACATGACAATGGACCTGCTAAGTTTGTCTATTGTACAAGAAAGTAATAACTTAGGCTCCATGATCTACAAAACTCATTGTAGCAACTCTGTACATCCAAGTCACAAGAGAAAGTCTGTAATAGAAGATTTGGATACAAATCGATAAACATATATCTAAATGTACCTGTAGTAAGCGCAGCGATTGCCTTACGATCTTGTACTCTTCGAGTCGTTCTTCGGTGATGTCACGGACGCTGGCGTAGCTCAGCACTTGATTCATTAGACACTGGAGTATTAAGAATTTCTCATCTGCAGATATAGAAAAATTTATAACACTTCATAAGGCAATGTACATTTTTTGTTTATTCTCATAACAATTATGACATTGTTTAAGGTACGTAATAAGCACTGCACCCCATTGCGCTCACAAGATGTAACTCTCGTTACTCCAGTGTTTTCACTAGGTGATCTTCTGCAACAGATATTCTAATAAATTAAAACAAATATCCTAACTAGTTGTTCGATTCCGGGGC
Source organism: Byasa alcinous (assembly GCA_018246375.1). Lineage (NCBI taxonomy): Eukaryota > Metazoa > Arthropoda > Insecta > Lepidoptera > Papilionidae > Byasa > Byasa alcinous. The sequence continues at coordinate 18,454 of DWMX01000564.1, read as the reverse complement.
TGCATGCTGTAAATGTTAATGATATGACCATTCCATTTTGAGAAGATTTCTAGATCGATTTCATGGATCTTATTTGTTTAAATACATGTCTCAAAGCAACGAACGTTACCTAGCGGCAGGTCCGCCACGTGTACGGAAGCTAGGCGACGCAGTGCAGCTGGCCTGGTGAGACGCAGGTGCAACGCTGCGTCGTCGGCGCCGGTGTAGCCACCTCGTTGCACGGACCTGAACGCCGCGCCTCGCCCACCGCCCACACCGCCCGATGAAAGCATATGTAACCTGTAAGGTTTAAATAAAGATTAGTAATAATAATCCCCTCTACATAAATTATAGTAGAAAATGGTTAACAACCATATTCAAATATCTGATTCGAACCCACGATTTTTTTTTCTCCATGATACAGACAATTAAGATGTTCATATGATAGTATATGTTACGCCCGCCAATACAACGCTAGATAGGATATTATACACAGCACCACATTGTGTTTGCCACTTTGAGACATTAGGTGATAAGTCTCATCTAGTTACCCCAGTAATTTTACTAGCTATAGCGCTCATCAAATAGGAACACATGAATGGTTGCACACTATTGTTTGGCGTTGGAAACAGGAGCTGCAGTGGTATCTACACAGTTTCTGTCAACAGAATCCTGCATCCAATTTTATTGAATCACAAGAAATATATCTAAGTTAATTAGAAACATTTTAACTGCAGATTATAATAACGAAAACCAATAAAAATCTGTAGTGTGATTAAATAAGAGGTTTGAGTGAATATTAACATTATTATTCAACTTTATAACAATACCTTAACACTTCACTAACAGTGGTTGGATCCAGTGGTAGTTTGCTGAGTGGTGTACCCAGGTAAGTCTGTGACCATTTGCTAGCTTTTGTTGCGAGCTCTATCGCCTTTGATACTCCAATATCACTTTCTAATTCCGTGTCCTCTGAAACAAGAAATTTACAGTCATTTGTTATGACATATGAACAGATTTACTTTGCATCACTTTTTACACTTTAATATTTATTTTTTTAAATATTTGTTAGAAGTAAAGTTTTTTTGAATCCACAATTACTTTACCTCAATTTCAAATGGTGTTAAGCCATGGATAGTGAATTGTGCTTATCTAGAATACTCTGGCTTTTATATGTTAACAGCAAGAACAGAGCTAGTCAAGTGGGAGCAAGACAATCCAACAAACCCGAACCGTACAGTGGCCTTGGTACTAAACTAGGGACTTCCATATTAAAAGACAAGTGCTTAACCACAGAAACAGACAGCAGGCAGTAATTTTTTTTAAATATTCATAAAAATTTATCTGCTGTTAAGTAGTGGTAGAAAATAATGATGAAAGAATAAAGTGATACCTCTTACCTGTCGATTCTTGTATTCGTCCACCCTCATTATATTCTTCTGCTTCGTCCTCTTGCAGTGTAAATATAGTTGTGAGAAACATTTGTACCAGGTCACTAAATAATCCGGCATGCTCTTTCAAAGTCAATGACTTTCTTAACAACTCTATATCAAAGTCATTGTGAAATGTATCCTTCACTTTTAGGATATCGCTGTACATATGAACAAATTCTAGGACAGACATGAAGTCCCCAAAATGTTTGTGTGATATTCCTTCCACTTCCACCTGTGTGCCTTTAGGTATAACCTGGAAATTAAGATTTATTTGTATTCATTACACAATGCTAGGTTTGCAATAGAACATGATTAAAACTATATTTTCGAACAACATATAACTTTCGCCAACCTGCACTTGCTAGTGTGGTGGACAATAACCTGGACTCTCTGCTTGTGAGAGAAGGTATGGATTTCCAGCAGTATGATTTTAAAGATGACTGCATTATCTCATTTTAATATTAACGTTACTTTACTACAAGCAAGACCGCTTACAAACCCTAAATTGCATTAAAATATTGAGGTACCTTATGATCCTCCAACTCCTGATCATCCTTGATCTTTTGCCACTCTTTGAGATGGGCTTGTAATCGCGCATTTTTCTCTTTCTTTTTGGCTTTTTCTTCTTCCTTGCGCTGTCTCAACTGATCTTCTGCTCGCCGCATCTTCTCTGCTAAATCCTGTGCATTCTTTTTGGCTTCTGGATTGATAGACGCTTTTGATTTTGATGTAACTGTTAGAAAATACTTGCCGATTAGTTTTACTGACAGCTGGTCTCTATTGTCATCAAGCAATAATAATAAAAATAGAATCAAGCACTGTTTGGTGTTGAGTGAACATCTTAACTACATTGTAGACACAATTAGTGACACTTATCACCAGGCAAATGTGAAGTCCGTCCAAACAGTTTTTGAAAAAAAAAAAATTACTCTATTAACTGAACAAATAATTGAACAATAATGGCAATAAGCAACCCATTTAATATTTTCACTGTCGACACTCAGAACTTTTCCCACAAAGAGAGAGCTAACATTATTTTAATTGGTCCACACTAATGACAAAGAATTGAGTTGGCAAATGTGCCAAGTTTTTCGTTAAAAATAATATACACAAATTAATGTTATACCTTCATTTTTATCAGTCTTTTTGATAAATTTATCCATAGACTCCTGTTTGCCCTTTTTATCAGACCCCATTTTCTTATTCGGCTTGCCTTTAGATGTTGATGGAGATATACTTGTCTTCAAAAGCCTCTTAGATGATGCGAATTCCGGTGGGCTACCAGTAAATATCTGATCAAAGTTTACTTTGTTGATATTGTATTTCTCTATTGCAGATTTCTGTAATTGTAATAAGATATGTTTATTTCACAAAAATATTCCTTTATTTAAATGGTTTAATGTTATACTACATAAAATATAAAAAATTTTATGGTACAACAAAAATTTTTCAAAATATTTCATTAATTTATATTTCAATTATATGCTCTAACAAAAAAGGATGAATACAGCAGATATGATGACTGTATGGCTGTCCACCCAGGAATGAAAACAAGAAACTAATCAAAAATATAAGAACTAATAATTAAAGTGTGAAAATACGAAAAACTATAATAGTGGGTGTTACAAATAAAATACCTTAATAGTTATAACACCTCCAGGGCCCTGTTCAACAAATTGCTTCAGAAATAGTCGGGTCTTCTCGCGTGAGTAGATGCCTTTACGTCGACGCACGCGATCGTGCGGAGCTGTACCGATCTGGCCAGCAGAGGTTTGCTCCGACTCATCAAACTGTTCCACTTCGTAGCAGAACGCCGACGCGGGGAGAGTTGACGTGCTGCGAATTTAATTATAGAATTTTTTATTACCCATTTACTTTATCTTATCATAGAGTCTGTAGAATATTTTGTTTTTAACTTAATACATATAGTAAAAATCTTATTAAATACAATAAATCATGAAATGTGAATATATCGCCAAAACTACAATCTTATAAGAATAAATTAAATTTTTAAAACCAATCTGATAAAAATAAAAATCTGTAATAGGTTACTGAAAGTAGAATGTTGTGATATATCTTTTAATGGGCTTTATACTACCACTTCACCTCAATTTCGCATCATATTATGTGAAAATGGAACTAAAAATTAGGAAAACTCCTGCATGCATATATTCACAACCAAAAAGCATCTACCACATGTTGCTCTGAAACAGAACCAGGGACCTTGTTGCAATGCAAGTTCTTAACAACTATGCCCTAGAAACACTAGTAGTCAAGTCTACTTAAAAAAATATATGAGATGCTACACACATCCTCTTTTTATTTCTAGATGAAATAATTGTTACTAAAATTCACTCCAAAATTGAACATAAACACTTCATATCTAGTTAATCATAATAAAAGTACCCACTACATGTAACACATCGTATAATTTTTAGATTTACTTAAATATTATCACAAATAAGTCATATGATAACTTAATATGTGGTTTGGTATTATTGTAATATGATAAGAATTTTAAACTTCATTTAAATAATTTAAAGTGTTCAAAATAATATTAAATTAAGAGTAAATATTTTCTAATTAAATAGTAAATCTTATTGCTTCTGTAGATTTAAAAGAAGAAATTTTTTGGCTGTAGCAATTGAAAAATATGTTTAATTGTAATTAAAGCAATCTCTGTTTATCTTGTTGCAAACTCGTTACAAATACTTTAAAAAAAAAAAAACTTTTAATTGAACCTGGTTAAAAAATTACACCAAAGATAAAAGATCTTATGAATTGGATGTTTTAGATATTAGTTACTGTTATTAAGAGATCTAAATTTACAATTGCTTTGTGTCATTTTATTTATAAACAAAAAGCATATCTAATAAGAATAACTATAGTTATCAGCATGCAGATAATAAATTGGGAAATATGATTTATTAACACTGCTGTTTTATTAAATTACATGTACATGATGTGCATCTATTCTGTAAGTGATAGCCCACTACACTTGTCTATTATTTAATTTTAATTTATACCTTTCTGGATGCTGCTTCTGCGCTGTTACAGTTAGTATGTGGGCCTCTCTCCACATATCTCCCTCAAGGCATGCCTCAACTGACTCCCCAACAAAGTATCTCTTTCTAACAAAATTAAAAACATCCTCAGACATCTCTGCAAAGGAACATCTTTTAGTTCTTGTTGCCAAGAATAGTATTGGTATACGGAGCTCCATAGGAAAATCTTTTAAGGACTTCCTTGCTGCTTTTTCGCTCTCCAGCGCCTCGGAGTAAGTCAAGTTGTTCTTCCCCGTCATTTCACATGTCCACACCATGGAGTTAACCAGGATAATCCTCTCACAGTATTCCCTTGAAAATAAATGTTATACATTACGTTAATAAACATTGTAAAATATCGCGACATTAAGATTAAACGGTGACACATAACGTCACGCGTGCGTTTGTATGAGAGCAGCGGCGCGGAAGCGATGTCAACGGTCTAGCCTAACTGATATCACACTTTTAATAACGAAAACACGAGAATTGCGCGAAAATATTGCATACGATGAAACTCACTCATAATCTTTGAATATCTCGTCGGTGATCTCGCAGTGGAAGACTTCATCGTCGTCGCGAAGGTATTCTGACGCCGTCGATTTCTCAAATGCTTTTCTTTTCAATAGAGGCATGTTAAGAGTTCGCGGGTCTCTACGGTGGGAAAACGGTTCTTAAAAGGTTTTTATACAGCACTTCGGTTGTTTTACACTACGCGCTGTGCGGCACATTGATAGTTGTAATCTTTAAGGTATAACATTAGAAATAAGTAACATTTATCAAGATTACTACGGTGTAATTGTTGCGTGGTTTCGGTTGACAAGCCAAAAAACGGCGCGCTAGGCGCTTCTTTTTACGCCAGAAACATATGAACTGTGTTGACGTACTACGCAACCAATTAGTTAGTCGGTAGTTTAATGTTTAGTAGTAAAATTGCAGAATACTACCTACCGTTTTTAGTACGATCGTCAAAAAAAATCACTTTAATTTAACATTCAATCGTTCGTAAGACAATATTGATAGAAATATATTTATATTTTGTAGTAATACATTATACAGGAAATTATTAAAAAATATTAATCTTGTTTGAGCAGCAACTATGTGCTGAAAACTCAATTTGTGGTAGGTTTCAACATTTAAAGTTAACAGTATCATGCGTAAATACGTTCAAAGTTTAAATACATTTTATATAACAGTTGAAAAAAATATTTTAATAATACAGATGATTCTTAATGAAACGTAATTTAAATTAAAATGTTTTATAAAAGTAGTTTAGTTAGTTCAATAACGTTTCATTAATTTTGAACACATTCATTTAAATATGTCAAAACAGCTATGATGTTATTCTGACCCCTCTGCTATGTAATTTGACTTTAATTGAAGTAAATGACGAAAATAAAGGGTTATATTCTTGTGTTTATTATTATTTGAATAATTATTCACAATGCCTAAAGAACAATATCGTGAAACATATGTAGGGAGAAAAATGTAAGTTAAGGTTATGTTTACATATTTTGTAGTTGAATTCTTATATACATTTCTGTATTTAAGTTTTATTGGTACCATGTTTTTTTAAAGATTATCAACTATTTTACTATAAATATATTTTTTTTAATATATCATCATTTGTAAACTTACTCAAAAATTTCAGATCACACGTAAATTTTAATGTGGATAGTGCATCAAATATCCAACAGGCCGCTCACATACAAGTCATTACAAAAAATCTTTATGCTCAGGATGGTAAACGAACGCCCGCTGCCCATGGTGTTCTCGATCGTCGAATGGTAAAATACATTTTATATTTACAGAATCATACTCATCATCGCCATTGTGTGCTATTCCTTTTCAAAATTAATTTCGCATATGCTGTACTTCAATAACGAATTTAAATATATTGTATTTTATATAAAAAAAATTAAATTAACAAATGCCTGATAGATAATATTTACTGTGCCTTTGCTTATTTAAAAGCGCTCCTTAATCTTTACAATTTATTTCAGGGGACAAATCAAAAGGATGCCAATTGTGAAACATGTGGGCTCGGCCTGGCAGAGTGTGTTGGCCATTATGGTTATATAGAATTGGCATTACCAGTGTTCCATGTTGGATATTTTCGTTCAATAATCACTATACTACAAACAATATGCAAGGTAAGATTCTGAATAATTTTACAAGGTATCATATCCAGATCTTCACATTTGCTTTGTTTTTTTTTTGATAATTTAAATTGTTAAACAAAAATTGTTGTAGTTTTGAGTAACACAGTATTTTTTAAATAATACTGTTTGGTGGTATGGGTGCTTTTAAAATTTTCAAGATAGATGGATTGGTAACTTTGTGGTTGTTTTTTACCAAACACATACACACCTAAAAGCATTATAAGGCACCAGCCATCCTGCAATAACTATATGAAACAATATATGAAACATTATCAATCTATGCAAACTTTTCTTTACAGGAATGTGCAAAAGTAATGTTGCCAGAGAAATCAAAGAAGTCCTTTCGACGGAAATTCATAAATCCAGAATTGTCATACTTGCACAAAAAGGCATTAAGGGTGGCAGTACTCAAGAAAGCCAAAACCTGTACCAAGTGTCCATACTGCGAATCCATAAATGGTATGGTTAAGAAGAGCTCATCAGGAATATTGAAGATCGTACATGAGAAATACAGAAATAAGAAGTCCTCCGACCCAGTAGTTTTGAATGTTCTCAAAGACTTTCATGAGGCAAAAGAATCTAATAAAGAAATTGCAACAATGATTAATAGTGGATTAATAATTGAAATGAGTCCATTAGAGGTATTATATTTTAAAATGGAAACATGCTTTCATATTATAATATTCTAATAATTTTTTTTTGTTAACGTCATTGGTTATCAACTGTTTAAATTATTTAAATTTTCTTATCCAATGTTTCAAATTAGTTTTTTGAAAGTGAACTATGTGTTAACATTCAGGTGCTGAATCTATTCCGTCGTATACCTGACGAGGACATCTCTTTGCTGGGTATGAATGTGAAAGCCTGTCGTCCGGAAGATTTAATATTAACTCGGCTACCTGTTCCACCGCTTTGTATACGACCTAGTGTTGTATCTGATATCAAAGCTGGCACGTGAGTATCAGTTTGTAAATGATATGTTGGATGTAATTGTAACATGTAAATAGGTTTTAACCTGTATGACCAATATCATTAATTCATAACTAGATATAGTAGATATTTTTACAAAAATTATGCTATTGTCAAATTAACAAAATTTTTGCACTCAAAATTTTCTCCTCTTTTTGGCGTTTTACAACTGGCGCCAGGATCTCTTACAGAAAGAATCATAAATTCAAAACATCTCTTACAAATAATTGTGCATTGCAGTAATGAAGACGACCTGACTATGAAGCAATCCGAAATCCTCCTTATAAACGACGTGATCACGCGGCACATCGCTAGTGGTGGCAAGAGCGAGCTGTTGCAGGAGGACTGGGACTACCTGCAGCTGCACGCCGCTCTTTACATCAACAGCGAGATGTCCGGGATCCCGATCTCTATGCAGGTACACTGTCTACAAATGATTTCTTCAACACAATGAGACTATAAAATAATTTTTTTGGTGACACTAATTGATATACTTAAATGTAATTATGTGAATTTAGTTAATAAAACATGTTCAGGTCTTACTTACTAACATAGTTTGACTGCTCTCATTGTTCCAGAATTTTGAGGATATTACTCAGAATTTTATGAATAGGTCTTCAATTTCACAGTATTGGGTAGTTAATAATACTTTAACTAAGTACCAGCTTATAAATAATTACTTAATACCGCCATGTATCAAATCGTGAGGCTCTAAGCTTAAAAAAAAAGCACCTGTTTAGCATACAGAATTACAAGAAAAAATATTATCAACTTTCTATCTTTTATATAATTATTCATCTAATAAATATTTGTTTATACAGTAGAAGCCTTTGAGAGGGAGCATTCTGTAATATTTCTTTTTGAATATTATCACTAAGCCTAAAATTCAACCTATTCAAAGTTAGTCGTAACATAATTCCATAAGAAAACAGACCAATCTTCCAATAGAAGATTTGTCAATTATTAACAATCGACCTTGTCTTAAGTCTACATATGTTTTCTCTTTTTCTAGCCTAAAAAACCTGGGCGAGGTTTAGTGCAAAGACTAAAAGGAAAACAGGGTCGGTTCCGTGGTAATCTGTCGGGCAAGCGGGTGGACTTCTCCAGTCGCACTGTCATCTCGCCGGACCCGAACCTACAGATACAAGAGGTGAGCCCATGTTACTTAGTTTGTGAACTTTTCATATATGACCTGTACTCGGTGTAAAAGACACTTTTGGACAATACAATATTTTTTGAAGACATCACAAAAAGACCTGTGTCGTCCAGCAGTGGTCATCTATCGCTTAGGATGATGAATGGGGTTATATCTACAAGGTATACATCATTAATTATATAATTTTGAAGTGTTTTTTGAAAATGTAAGGTATATTCCGGATTCCGCATAGGTGGGCGTTCCGGTGCACGTCGCCAAGGTGCTGACATACCCGGAGCGCGTGTTCCCTGCGAACCTGGCGTGGCTGAAGCGGCTCGTGTGCAACGGGCCGGACGCACACCCCGGCGCGAACTACGTGCAACAGCGCGGCGTGCGCCACAAGAGATTCCTCAAGTACGGCAACCGTGAGAAGATCGCGCATGAGCTCAAGGTGCATGATAATACTGTGCAAACGTTCCCTTTTTCTGGTTTGAAGGGTGTTGTAGTTAGTGAAATTACTGAGGTAACGAGACTTGCGTATTACTTACCATTAGTATGCAGTCTTGCTCGCTGGATTATTAGGAATTTAACAAATGACGATATGTGTGAAAAACAGGATTTTTGATGATGTCGTAGTGCGGAGACGTTGTGGAACGCCATCTGGTGGACGGGGATGTGGTACTGTTTAATCGGCAGCCGTCCTTGCACAAGTTGTCCATCATGTGCCACAGAGCCAAGGTGCAGCCCCAGAGGACATTCCGGTGAATAAATTCACTATTTTTTTTATTTCATATAAAATATTTACCAATTGTCTTATTACTGTTTATAATTATTGTTTTTGTGTAGTTTCAACGAGTGCGTGTGTACACCATACAATGCAGATTTCGACGGCGATGAGATGAACATGCACCTGCCGCAGACCGAAGAAGCTCGTGCGGAAGCGCTCATTCTTATGGGGGTGGGTATTTACAACTTACTATGGAATTTAACTTAAAATAAATTCCTAAATCCCAGTACATATTTGTATTGGCATAGAATTTTTTTTTTTTTTAATTTATTTTTGTTTTGGGATTTTGGCATAGAATTCCACAACAAATGTAACCTTAAGTTACGATTAATTTTAAATAATATCTCCAGAACAAGTCGAACTTGGTTACACCGCGGAACGGCGAACTCCTGATCGCTGCTACTCAGGACTTCATAACGGGTGGATACCTGATCACCCAGCGGGACTCATTCTTCACTAAGGCGGAGGCTCAGCAGCTGGCGAGCTGTCTGCTGTCTGGCCCCGACAGCACTATGAGGATCGACATGCCGCCGCCGGCGATACTAAAGCCCAGGGTACTGTGGACTGGCAAACAGATATTTAGGTGAGTCCACTTCTTTAATTTAGAAGTTTTTTTTTATTAAAAATTTCATTGGCGTAAAACAGAGGTCCTATTCAAGGCATAACAGGTTTCGAGTGTTATGGGGTTTTTTCGAGTGCGCATGGCTGTGTCCCACCACCATTATTATAAATCTGTCGACAAAATGTCAATAAAGGGCTTTAGTATACTGGGCCAGCATGCTTCACCATTTTTAGCGTCAGTTAACTATTAACTAACATAATGGACGTACAGTGTTAGTCTCTTATTTACTTAGATGTAGATATATATCTATAAGTGACTAACTAATATGAATAACTAATTATCATTATTTAGTACTAACCACCAATAAGAAAATTTTTAATTTTTTCGATTTATATGTTCACATCAACAATTATTTAATAAATCTTAACAATTGTTTATTGCTTTCAGTTTGATAATGAAACCGAACAAGCACTGTGAGGTGAAGGCCAACCTGGAGGTGAAGGGGAAGAACTACACAGGCAACCTTGACATGTGCGTCCAGGACTCTTGTAAGTATGTTGTAGTGCTTGCACCAACAATATTTTTCTTTATTCGACCAGGCAACAAGACAAGGAAGATGTTGACCTGATAGTAAGTGATACGCTTGCTCATGACAAATAGTTCCTGGGCGCGTAATCCATGAAACTCATGGGAATGTACTCTTGATGATAAGTCGACGCCTTTAGACATAACTTGTTAAGTGTTTTCACGCAATAGCGTTTTTAAAACTGGAAAAGAGTAATGTTTGCATAGTATAGTTTTAAAATGAATAATGGATATTGACTAAAAAAGTAGAATGTTTTGTTCTGTGGGTATTGTCGATGGTTAATATTGATCTGCATTTTTCTCTGCAGACGTTATAATTAGGAACTCTGTACTTCTCTGCGGCTCCATGGACAAGAGCACACTCGGCTCTGGCACTAAGACGAGCATCTTCTATATACTGCTGCGCGATTGGGGAGAGGATTATGCGGTCAGAGGCATGTGGAGGTTAGTGTGTAACGTGGAGGTTATGCTCATGCACATATTCTTATTTATCGCCCAAAAGTGGCAGAGTTCTTTACACGCGAATAAATCTTTTTTATACATTTTTTTAAATGTTTTTTGCAGGTTGGCTCGTTTGGCGTCGTATTACATGATGAACCGCGGCTTCAGTTTCGGTATCATAGACGTGACGCCGGGGAAGAAGCTTATAGAGGCCAAAAACAAACTATTAGAATCTGGGTGAGAGTTTATTTATATTCATCTCGTGGCCCTGTGCCTAATCATTGTATAGTCCTAAATGGAGCGCTTTCGTAACATATTTTATGGTGTTGAGTGCTGTATGATGCGCTGTAAATTTCTTCAATAGCATCTCGTTGTAATCACCATCTGATCTCCAACGGCTGGTCCCGACTTGATAGAAGATTAACAAATTGACAATGCTAGTGTGGCTGCTTAAGTAACAAACCAGGAGGTTTTCATTGCGTTGGTTAAACATACTTCGTCCCCACAGCTACTCGAAGTGCGACGGATACATCTTAGAGATGGAGAAGGGCACGCTTCAGAGCCAGCCCGGCTGCACCATGGAGGAGACCTTGGAAGCGGTGATGCTCAGCGAACTAAGCAGCATCAGGTATATCAAATATTTTAGCGTTTTTGTATGGCAAGTATTTCTTATTGACAAACAGTAAAATGGAACCTTACCATATTTTAAACCTTGCTAAGACAATAAGGAAAACATATCCGAACATGATATAGTAAAACTTCACACATTTTTATTTCTTATATAATGTAATTGCAGTTTTTAAGCATTGTTTACAATCTCATAATTTGTTATTATTATTATGATTACAACGAATTTGTCATTTATTTTATTGTCTAATTATTTCTTGTGTCAGTTAACTCGTCAACTGTATTACAGAGAATTGGCCGCGAAGGCTTGCTTCCGCGAGTTGCATCCAACCAACGCTCCTCTCATAATGGCGCAGAGCGGATCCAAAGGTACGAAGAATTGGAAAATAATCCCAATAAGACATTGAAATATTAACACCGCTAGATACCAAAATAGTATACATTTAAAAAAATAATATAAGCGCTAATATTCTTCAAAGAACTGAACTCAATTATGGCTAAAAACAAACTCGATAAAGTAAGGTACTAATAGTAATGTATAAACATTACTGCGTTCCGCTTTAAAGGGTTTTAGTTAGAGAAATTCCTACAGTAATAAGACTTAACATCTTGCGTCAAAGATTGAATTTTGTTATGTAATGGGATGTGTGATGGTTCCAGGTTCGAATATCAATATATCGCAAATGATTGCGTGCGTCGGTCAGCAGGCGTTGAATGGAAAGCGGGTGCCGAACGGCTTCGAAGATCGGTCGCTGCCGCATTTTGAGAGGCATTGTGAGTATATGAAAGTGGGGGTGGCGAACAGAAAACGATCTCGTGTTTCTTTTGACATAGCTAGGGTGATAGGCAATACGCAGACTCTTATTTCCTATTGGTCTATTAACAAAAGAACTATAGTAACTTCTTCCTGTAATAAAATATCACTAAAAGGGCCATCGCGTTTGCGTGATTTGAAGGTGGGGGGCCCTCGTATAGAGGAGAGCCTGGTGTTCATGAGAAATACGAACGGTCCCATGTTTGTCGTAGCACAGGAAAGGTGCTAGAGAGGACTATGATCCCCCAGGGGTATGCTTAGACATAAGGCAGGTGGTAAAAGATCCTGTAGGAATACTTTTGTGTTGCTGATCATGCTGTTGTTTTACATCTGGTACCACCGAATGGTCAATGAGTATACATTTGTAAATACTGCTCCGTCTAGCTAAGATCCCTGCGGCGCGTGGTTTCGTGGAGAACAGTTTCTACTCGGGTCTGACTCCCACCGAGTTCTTCTTCCACACGATGGGAGGCCGCGAAGGTCTGGTGGATACCGCCGTCAAGACCGCCGAGACCGGCTACTTGCAGCGAAGGCTCGTCAAGGTGAGAGAGAAACTAAAAGTAAAGTAAATTAATTTAATACATAAATGCACGCAGTCAAACAAAATAATGCCCGATGTTTATAATGTGTGTGCATATTAAAAGTAATTGTTTGTTGATATGTTATCTCATGATGAGTGTACATTGCTTCAGTCGCTGGAGGACCTCGTTCTACACTACGACATGACGGTGCGGAACGCGACGGGCGAGGTGGTGCAGTTCCGCTACGGCAGCGATGGGCTGGACCCCAGTTACATGGAGGGCAAGGACCGACCTGTCGACCTTGCGCGCGTGCTCGCCGATGTGCGTGCACAGTGCCACTCACGGTGAGTTCACACTGGTCATATGTGTTCGTTTAACTGTGACTATGTCCTGTGTCTTTACCCTCATAACTTGCTGTTCATTTATCTTTATATATTTATTTTAACTAGATAAGAATTTCTCAATTTTTACAACAAAACATGTGTAATAATTAATTTTGTCATTTCAGTGACGAGGAGGCGCTTGACGGTGACGGCATTGTGGTGGCGGCGGAGGAGACTCTCGCGCTGGACGACTTCAAAACGTGCCCGGACGAGTTCAAGAAGGAGCTGCTGTAAGTCCAAGACTTTTCTGTTCTTTGTAATGATTATATTATTTTATTCTCATGTAAAACTTTTACTAGTAGTGGGTCTGTATTATTGCTAACCGTCTAGGTAGGGCAGGTACCAGCACAGTACGTATTTCCGAATAGTAATATACAAACTATAACTTTAACTAAAAATACACTTATTCTATTTTTATATTCATTCCTCTGAATGTTTAGATCATTTCTGAAGACTGTAGCGGAGAAAGTGCGAATGCTCCGCGACAAGTATGGCACTAGCGGCGTGGCGCTGCAACTGGAGCGGCTGACGCTGCCGCAGCTGGTGCGCTTCGTGCGAGTCTGCCATGACAAGTATCAGCGGGCGGTCATAGAACCCGGCACCGCGGTAGGCGCGCTCGCCGCTCAGGTACCCGCCCACATGTACTAAACTTGTCTTAAGAAATAAAATCAAAATATTATATTTACTTATTTCAACATTAAAAGTATAGCAATGAAAAATTATGAGTGGGCAATAGCAGCAGAACTATTGGGACCTAATAGGAATCATTAAAATATTTTAACTTGATTTCGATATGTTTTCGTGGTGCAGCGTCTAAGCAAATGTTTTGTAAGCTCGTATTAATTCCTGGGTTAGGTGTGAAGTCCATAAGATGTTTAGTCTCTTTGCCCTAATAATTTTGTATTACATTAGTTACCAAGAATTTTTTGTCACTTGTCCATTTGTTATTGTTTTTTTCAACCATAACTCGGATGAATCAATCGCCCTTCGTCCTTAAAACAACTGTACAAACAAGTTCAATCCCAAGGCTAATATAATGCTCGATAACGCAACTTTCAGAGTATCGGGGAGCCCGGCACGCAGATGACGCTGAAGACTTTCCACTTCGCGGGCGTCGCTTCCATGAACATCACCCAAGGTGTACCGCGTGTAAAGGAGATCATCAATGCGTCAAAGAACATTTCCACCCCCATCATCACCGCCGAGCTGATGCAGCCGTACGACCAAGACTTCGCCAGGCGAGTTAAGGGACGCGTCGAGAAAACTACGCTCGGAGAAGTGAGTAGTGAATAGCGATTAAATGAGCAAGACGATCTTTCAATGGTGAAACTTATGGTTTGATCATAATAATGAGGCGCTAGTGTTACTACATTTACACATTATAATAGTGTTTTCGTATGTCTCAATAATTTAATAATTACACACGCTACAGCGTTCTCTAAACTGCAACACAGTAATGTTTTCTCACTCACTTTGATTGAAACAGGTACTACGTAAAGTACGGGAAGTACTACTAGTAAAGTTGCCCCGGTATGTTTCAGATAACAACGTACATCGACGAGGTTTACCTGCCCCAGGAGTGTTTTCTGCTCATCCGTCTTGACGTTGAGCGCATCAAACTGCTCAGCTTGGAAGTCAACGTCCACACCATAATCTACGCGTAAGCATCATCTTCCATTTGCTTTTGTACCTATCACCAGTCCGAACTGTGGTGGGTAGTTTTTGTACAGCATGGCACGGAGTCGCGAAAGTTCAGTTTGTAAAGCAGCCGTAGGCGATATACATATCTATAAAGTGCGGGTTCAACCCAGCTAAGAAATGAGTTTTCAGTGAAGAAAAAGATTGTGGGGAAACTAAAATTTTTTGTTATTCAACGTGACGGCAAAACGAGCGGGACGTTCACCTGATGGTAAGTGATACGCTTGGCCATAACAACGCGCTGCTAGTTAATATGGTACACTGCACCACATTGCGCTCGTCGCCTTGAGACATAAGGTGTTAGATTTAAGACATGTTCCGAGAATCATAGGTTTCGCAGACGTGCATCATCTTTAAATCCGTGCTTGATCAGTGTAGTAGATGAATCGCCTTAACTCTTTGCATATAAAAGGAGGCTCCGATTATCGAGTCTGTGAGAGATTTATTTCATACCTAATATTTGTTTGTAATGTTCATGTAATTTTTTATATCATCATAAAAAAAAAAGGATTTGTACGTCGAAGTTGAAAATAAAGTCGGCAAATGTGACGGCGGTGTCGGAGTGGGCGGTGCGGGTGAGCGTGGACGCGGCGGGCGGGTCCGGGCGCAGCAGCAGCGGCTGGCTGAACGTCACGCTGCAGCAGCTCGCTCGGCAGCTGCCCGCCGTCGTGGTGCAAGGCTTACCGCGCGTCTCTCGCGCAGTCATCGCGTGCGACGACGCCAGGGGCGCAAACAGGTAATTGTTACCTTCATCTACGGCTATTGGTATGATTTCATGTCACATTCTCGGTTACGGAACACAACTAGTGGAATATGCGCTAGAAGGTTCTCATTGAAAATTATTTGCAGATACAAGCTGTGCGTGGAGGGGGACGGTCTCCGGGACGTGATTGCGACCTACGGTGTGGACGGAACCAAAACCACCTCCAACAACATACTCGAGGTAATTGTAACGAAGCTTTTTTTCTCAAGGTCATGAAAGTATAAAATTAGAAAGATCTCTATTTTATATATAACAAGAATAAAACATGTATATTTAGTATATCTGGTACATATGCCTATTAAAATACAAACTACTGTTTGGCAGCAAAACGAGGCGGTATGGTGGTATGTGCCTAGACGGTCTCTGTCGTCGCTAGTCTTACTTTTTTGTTCATTATAATAAATCTCACCCAGGTGTACCATACGCTGGGAATAGAAGCGGCTAAGTCGACGATCATCAGCGAGATCCAGGCGGTGATGGCCGGGCACGGCATGGCGGTGGACCGGCGGCACGTGGAGCTGCTCGCTTCGCAGATGAGCGCGCGGGGAGAGGTGCTCGGCATCACGCGCTACGGCCTCGCACGCATGAAGGAGTCTGTGCTCAACCTTGCCAGCGTACGTTTAACCTGACCAATATTAGCATTCATCTGCCGTAGCTTTTCATCATTCGCAATAATTCCTAACTTTTTTATCGACAAAGAGCTAACACTTGTCTATAGTTTTACGTGTTGCCAAATGACAATGATGCCGAAGTTGGCGGTGAGTGTTTGTTCAGAGAACCCTGTCTTTCATATACTGACAGCCGGAACCCAGTGACGATCACAATCTGAGGATGGGAAAAAGCCTTACCACCAAACTAACTTCACAACACGTGGCTCCGGAATTTAACCAGGGACCTACGTGTTAAAATGGAAGTGGTTTGCCATTGCGATATACAGCTGAACTCTTTATTAACATAAATCTAATCCATGTGCAATCCGTTAATTGTCCTTTCAACAACGATGTAAACAATATCTGAATACAGTTCGAGAAGACTGCCGACCACCTGTTCGATGCGGCGTACTACGGGCAACGCGACTCAATAGAGGGCGTGTCCGAGTCGATCATAGTGGGCGTGCCCGCCGCAATCGGCACCGGCTGCCTGCAGCTGCTGCACCGGCACACGGCGCCGCTCACCGACCCGCCTTTGGAGCCCCGCCAGCTGCTCTTCGACAACCCGATTTATCACACCTCCATATGGGAATAAGTTTCATATTATTAAAATTGGTTTTAACTATGGACTTTTTGATGCGCTGTCTTTTTAAAGAACTTTTGCAGGAGGTCGTCTATATAGTCAAAACTACAGCGTCCGTTTCTGCTGTTTGATCTAGTAAAACTAATTATCTTATGTAACAATTGTCGACTTGTCATCAATCATCGGATCGCACAGTGAAGTTGCGTAAACATTCAAACTTTTTTTTTATTTTATTTATCATGTTTACTAAATAATCACATATGACAAAAACACACTTGTAAGCATTGAAAAAATCACAAAGGTTTGTTAACAATGCTATGATACTGATGCATCGTTATGGTCAACAGCAGATGATGGTAAGTGGTACGCCCGCCTGTACCGATATGTTGTTACAACAGTTGAGGGTTTCTTTTAAAAAATTAACACTGAAGTCGGTGTAAATAAAAGTGTCAAAAACAATAACTAATGTTTATTAAAACTATGTCACTTCTACAAATGCCACGTGAATACAAACTGAATACAAACTGATAGAGGTTTCCACAAGGTGCACCGACGATCTGGTGAAAGTCGCGGGAAGTACTGGAAGTAAGAGAGCCCTATATCTAATAGTGAGCGTCTTTCGGCTCATGCACAAGCTGGTACAACTTAAGCATACGTTTTATACACATTCCACAAAGACGTTTTGAAGGTTAAGTTTTGCATATAGTCTGATGCACGACTCATGCTGCGTTGGCTTTCGAAGAACTGTTGTCGTGGAGCTTCGTCCACTTCTCGCTAACCTTCCACAGCCACAGCCCCAGTTCGTAGTCCTGCGCCTTTTCCGAAGGTTGCACCACCTCCATATTCCTGGAGGAAGTATTTTTAAAGATTTAGTCATGCCTTTTTAGTATGGGTTTGGATTATTCATAAATACCTACAACACGGCATACTATCCACTTTCGATCTAATACGAATAAGAAAATTGCAAAAATCCTTTGCATAACACTGCACATACTTCAACCGCAGTTTAACTTGCCGTTTTAAGGAACCTGATACGGGAAAGAACAGGTTGGAAGTAACAGAAAGTCAGTAGTATTAACAAGAAGGTACATTGTGCAGTTAACAATTTAATAAAAATAAAATTACAAGAAGGCACACATTGTATGTTCCCACTGTTGGGTGACCACGATGCAAAGAATATACCAGTCAAAATTAGCTCTATAAAAATTGACGTCTATGGTTTGGCCTTTTTTTTTTATAATACATTGCGACGAGACGAGCAAGACGTTCACCTGATGGTAAGTGATACGCTTGCCTATGACAACGTGGTGCTAGTTAAGAT